>BGNK01001864.1:38739-81879 GCA_003297005.1 Symbiodinium sp. clade A Y106 | reverse complement strand
AGAGAGGGAGAGAGGGAGAGAGGAAGGAAGAGAGGGAGAGAGGAAGCGATGGAGAGAGAGAGACAGATGGAGAGAGGGAGAGAGCGAAAGAGGGAGAGAGGGAGAGAGCGAAAGAGGGAGAGAGGGAGAGAGGGAGAGAGGGAGAGAGGGGAGAGAGGGAGAGAGCGAAAGAGGGAGAGAGGGAGAGAGCGAAAGAGGGAGAGAGGGACAGAGGGAGAGGGGAGAGAGGGGGAGAGGCGGAGAGGCAGAGAGGCAGAGAGGCAGAGAGGCAGAGAGGGAGAGAGGGAGAGAGGGACAGGGTGAGTGAGGGAGTGGGGGAGGGACGCAGGGACGCAGGGACGGAGAGCGAGGAGCACAGCGAACAATGCAAGCTCCACAATGCTAACGACTCGATCCAGCCTGGAGTTCCTCAAACAGTGCTCGGCTGAGGCGCGTGGCCAGGCGCAGAAGCTCCGACTCCTGTGCATACGCGTGCAGACGCATATACACGAGAAAGTGACAAAGAGACATAGACAGCGTGCGCGTCTCTGTGTCTGATTTGTGTGTGCGAAAGTGTGTGCATCTAAATATTGTACTACATGGTGCTGGATGCTATACCATCTTACTATATGTCACATTATACTATATTGTACTGTGTTAGATATGTTGGGCCGGTACTAAAGAAAACAGTATAGCACGACATACAAAAACATAGTGCAGTGCAATGAACTTGTGACGCAATAAAAAAACACATCATGATACATGGAAACAAAATGGAATACAATATAACCTAACGGGCGCATAAATATGATACCAAATCACGCGATGCATCACATCACATCGTCCCATGTAAGTCTATGTACTATGATGGATCATCATGCAACATAGTAAAACATAGCATGCTATGGCACCACACGATATAGGACAACTATGTGATGCGATCTACTGTCCTAGTACAGTAAACTATATTGTGATATACTATAACGTACCAAAATATACTATAATATGCTATAATGTACTATGACATACTCTTATGTAATGTACAAAAAGCTTCCCTCATTCAGACTGAGATACTACATTACACTATAGCATACTATAGACGCTGTCATGCATCCATGTGTGTTTGTGTTCATGTATACGTACATGTTCATCTAAAAACATACAAAAGTGTGAATATATACATATAAATATATACATATATATACATATATATATATATATACACATACATATGTGTGCGTACAAATGTAAACATAAGTATATACATATGTATGTATGTATGTATGTACGTATGTGCGCAGGCATGGATGGAGGGATGGATGGATGGATGTGTATGGAAGTATGTATGTCTATGTAAGTATGTATGTATGTATGTATGTACATATGTAAAGGCATACATATACTTATACGTATACATATTCTACTCTCAGACATCACAGCTATGTATACTATCATGAACATGTACAGTATGTAATAAAGCAGCTGCGTATATATATATATATATGTACATAATATGCATGTACATGCTGCACATTAGTGCGCGTTTTGGCGTTCCGGTGCTGAGGATCCCGAGCCGTGCCGAGGGCACAAAGCCTCACTCCGCGCATCTTAAACAGTGCTCAAACTGTTCTGCCAGCTCAGATCGCGAGGATTCCGGACACTTCACCACATCGGCAACATCATGGCTACACAACCCCCGAGTCTCCTTGGCCGCCGAGCTGCGCTCAAGCTCGTAGAGGCCTGCACCCCGACAGCTGCCGCCCACTGCAAAAGCTGTCAAAGTAAAGGCTTGGCCCATGGTTGCGATGCAACAGGCTTCAGTGTTCTGTGTCTTTCTTCTTTCGATGAAACGCTTTAGAACGTACGGCCGCTGCTCGGGCTGGTGGTGCTGCATGTGCCACGCATGCGTGCCCTGCCTGCAGCCAGCCGTTCCAGGGCAGGGTGCAAGCTCTTCGCAGCCATCTCGCGAACGCATGCCCGGGTGCTGAGAAAAGGAAGAAGGCTGGGTGTAGGTAGGTCCACATACTCACCTCGGCACCTGTGGTGGAGGACCGAATCAAAGATTCGTGTCCACAACCAAGCCATTTCAACAAGTCCGAAGATAAAGACACTTGGCTTCAAGGCAATTCCGCTCGGGCTGAGCACAAGCAGGTTATTGGTAGGGTTATGATAAGATAATTCCCATTAAGGTACCTGTAAGCACAACTACGAGCTTGAGCCTCCCCTTCAATGGCCTGGTCAGCTGTCCCAGCTTGCCGAAGAGGCCTCGGCTGTCGACAACGAGAAGCGACCAGAACTACATACAGGGTTTAGGATTGAGGGTTAGGCACCTCTAGAATCCAGCACTGAAACATGGCTCACGATCCTCACCTGGTACAAAATAACACCTCTGCTTCTGACATCTATCAACAGCAGTCCCAGCGAGCTTGTGAACATAACCCTGCGCACCCATGCATCGGGCCTTGCTGCCTCCGCCCACGCTCGGAGGCAGCGCGCCGCGGCGAAGGCCGTGCGCTGCACTTCACGCATCCTGAGAGCAGCGGGTAAAGTTGGCCTGGTGCTGGTGGGTGGGAGGGTCCTTGGGTGGATCCGATTTTGGCCAAGGTTGGTTTCAGTTACAGTTCAAGGTTTGAAGAATTTTGAGCGAGGAGAGTTGAGCTTGGATTGAATTCGAATTCGACTCGGGCTTGTAGAGTTGCAGCTCACCAGCTTGGTGTTTCGGGGCAATTTGGGTGTCACTGAGACACAGTTTGGCGAGTGTCTTCTCCTGAATGGCAGGGGACATTGCTTCCAAGCGCCAGACTGCAATGCTGGTTGCTGGCGCTTCCTGGCCTGCCTGCAGTTTTGCAACATAGAGGAGATAGAAAGAAAACGAACAGGAAGAGGAAGAGGTGGAGGAAGATGGGATTGTGCCGCATGCCCTGTAAAACGGCTTGTACGGTTTACATCCATGCGTGCGACACCTCCATCATAGGAGGCGCGATGTAAGTCATGTCTCCGAGAAGCGGTCTAAGATCTCTTCAGAGGCTGTCGCTGGGCGTGACATCTAACTGGTCGGATTCGGTCACGCATATGAACTGCTTTATGAATTTACAAACACATCAACGTCGGATCATGGCCTACTAGGCCTTCGGGCAGACTGCTCTTGGCACAGACAGCCTTCGGCAAGGACGGAAGACATGGGCCTGGCCTGGTGAACCCCACCCAGGCATCCCAGACGCAAGGCATCAGCCTGAGGTTGTCTGGAAGCACCGCATGACATCCCAAAGCGGCGACTTCAAAACCAGCCGTGAACGTGTCTGCATGACTTGGAAGAATGGCCAACTACAGTTCAATGAGTGCACACCGTGTGGTGCAGCAAGGTCGGGCTGCAAACTTGCATGCACAACAGCCTACAGCACATGCACTACCTGCTACCTTGCCTTCAAGGTTACATCACAAGAAACGATCCACACCTCTGCTTCGGATCACTGAGCCGCCGGAGGTCAGCCTGCCCATCACACATGTCACATGCTCTGTCCCCCGGCTTCGGCTTCTCACTGGAAAGGCAGCGCAGTGCAGGCAGCCGAAATCACAGCTTGGCCTTCAGCAGCGCAAGTCGCTGCTCCAGGCTGCGCCCCACTCCTCGCTGAGCTCAGACATGCTCAGACACTCCAAGACTCATCCCAGGAGAAGAAGAACTGACAGGCACCGTCTCAGCGAGTGCCATTCTCGTTTGAGCAGCCACTCTAGGAGTTCGAGAGAGAATACTGAGAACTATGTAAAGATTCACCTCAGGGACTGTCTGCGCCGAATCCCGAAGAGTCCCGAAACTTACGTAGTCCAACGTGACGTGTTTGGAACACAAACGTAGGCGCGCCTCGGATCCGGCCGCACAAGCGGTCTGAACTGAGTGTCAACACACTCGAGCCTGCAAGCGCCGTCACTTCACTGGAGCGTCGCTCCAGGATTCGAGAGGCTCTCGAGTTCTGCACGAAACATGGAGTAGGTAACACAGCAGCAGGCTGCAGGTATGAACTCCATCAGCTTGGCAGATGCATAGAGTAATCGCGCATCTTTTTCGCGCCATACGCCCCTGCTTCAGCAGAGGTGCCTCGGCTCGCACATCAAGGCTTGGCCCAATCAAGAAACCCAGTAAAGAGACATATATAAAGAATATATATATACACATATAAGTATATACAGAAATAAGATCTCGGATCAATCTTCCTGTAGATGCAAGCAAACAGCCAGGACCAAAGACCCTGGCCCCACGACGGGGCAAGGGGGTCGCCGAAAGGCCTGTTGAAGACAGCCATGTCCTGTCGGACTACTCCCACAAATCTGGCAGATGCCAGCTTTGTGGATGCAAATGCTGGCCGAGCTATGACATGGCATCAACCTGTGACTGGCCGGCTTATGATGACTGTTGCACTTGCCGTTTGGGAGGCGAGCTCTGCGCTGCAACTGACGTTTTTGGTTGGGCAACTCCTGACTGCCCGGCTGCGAGCACTGGTCTGTGCTATTGAAGAAGCTTCTGAAACCAATCGAAGTGCGGATGCGCTTAGCGGCAGCCCAAATGGGAACACGTTTGGCACTGAGCGAAAGGGCAGCCATGAGCAAGGGCTGGATGAGCAGTGGCTGGACGCTTTCGATGGTAAGCGCCATGGACTGCCACATTCCACTACGATGCATAATCATATCGATGTCGCTGCACCGTAGCATGGAGCATGGGAGCCTCTTTGTCGGCAGTGCTGGACAACTGAAGGTGGCATGAGCGTCCTGCCGACCGCGAAGCTTCGACCGCTGACTATGACTATGATGGCCTTATGCAATCCCTGTCGGTTTGTGAGGGTGAAGAGCTTTCCGAAACCAATCGGATGGCGGCCGTGCTTCGCGATAGCCCGCACAGGAACACAGTTGGCACTGAGCAGCGGGGAATTTATGAGCAATGTTTGGATGCCCTTGATAATGGGAAGCGGCGTGGTTTGCCACTTTTCACCACGATGCATGATCATGTTGGCTTTTGCCGTGCAGTGGCAAGGGGCATGGGAGCCGCCTCCACTGCAGCGATTGGCAACTGAGGGTGGCATGAACATGGTGCCTGTCAGTGGCCGTCCTTTTACACTGGTTTGGCACGTCATTCAAAGAGAACAGCAACAGGCAAACTCTACAGCGTCATTCCTTGGTGGCTCTGCGCGGAATCAGCACCAGTTTCAGATGTATACCAAGCATGTCAGCAGCCAGTCAGCTGAAAGCGGCAACGCGAACTCTGTCGGATGGTCTCGTGGCCCTGAGCTTCGTCTGTGATCCTAGTGGTGTCGGAGGTCGCACGCTTGAGGGCGACTTGGCAAGCAGCAAAGCGCCATCTTACAGGCACTTCAACAACAGGTTGAGGCAATCTTCGATCTGATTCGCACTCGCACGTACCCTGCTTCTGTTGAGTCCCAGCTGCAAAAAGTGCACCTGACGCACTTTCACTGTAGGTTGGTCGTTCGGTTTTGTGGAGGGTGCGCGGCTGAATTGAGACAGCTTTTCGGGCCTTTGACATCAAGGCCTGGCTAGATGAATCTCGACCTGCCTTTCCCCCTCCGGCAGATTTCTGCGCCATGGTCGGTCTCAAATTATTCCATCGTACGACGCATACTCCTCTAATGCCTTGGAAATCAAATGACCAATATACAGAAATGTATATGCGTATACATATACATATGTATATATATATATGCATATACATATACGTATACATATACATATACATATACATATACATATTATACATATACATATATTATGTATATATGTTCATGTATATATACATATGTATGGCCCATGCAAAAAATCGTGGTGCCAGGCTGCACTCAGCGCTAACTGCCAGTTACCTGGTCCAGGGCATCCACCAAGTTATCTGCACCGGCCTCAGCTGGCACTGAGGCCAAGTTCTGAGTAACAACAATAAGAATAGAAATAATAACAATAAGAACACTAATAGGAAAAATAACAATAATAGCAATAATAACAACAATAACACTAATAGGAAAAAGAGTTGCGGCCCCCACCTCTTGTACGGGATGGGCTGGTCATGAAGCAATGTGCAGGGCGCATCTACGTGCACACGGACTAAACCTCACGTCATGAAGCTTCGTCGCTGCAAGAAGCAAGACGTGTCTGGGTGACGAACGCCCAGGATGCAGATTCCCGTCGTCACCAGCAGGTTCGCGGCAAGTACTGCCAATGTATACCTGGGACGCGCACACACACACAACAAAAAAACTGGCTGAAGGCTCGGAGCGATGCTGCTGCACTGAACCCAACGGCCGGTGCCCGTGACGGATCCCCCCCAATGAAGCCAAAAGCTCACACCAAGTGAAACTATTGCAAACAACAACAACTACGATAACTACACGACTCCAAATCGATTGTTTCCAATGAAGACAGTCACCACCACGATCATTAATTATCATCGACAATAACAACGACGATGATGCCAACATCCTCAAAGGACGATCACCTTACCTGTCATCGTTCCTGTTGTGCTTCTGGACACCCTCCGGGCAGGCTTTCAAAAGGCCAAGCATGATGCAAACGTTCTGCACAGGTGCCAGGACAAGGGCAGGCGCAAGTCCCGTCTCTCACCTTCGGACCTCGAATCCCACAAAGCCCTCGCACCCTGGAAAAGCTGCATGGAACCACCAAGCCACAAGGCCCCCAAAGACTACTGAGCCAAAACTCATGCCCTCTTATTTGTCCAACATGACCACCCAACTGAACTTTGCAGCACCAGGCGCGGCAGCAGCGGCACGTCCTCTGGAGCATTGGGTATCGCGACTGAAACTCTGTGCGCCTTTGAAAAACTTACTGACAACATGAGCCGCCAAAACACCGACTATCAATAACACACTACTATCATGAGCCGCATGATAGTACTGCTTAGCTTGTTGGTTGTCATTACCAGCAGCGTTGGGTGTGGGGCATCAGGGGCCTTGGGTTTCACCAGTTCCAGAAGGTGATGGTTCCTTCGGGCCGCGGCCCTCGTACTCTTGTTTTCGGATAAGCCCCGCACCTGACGCGAAATCGCAAACCTTACACCTGCGAAGCTCAAGGTCCTCTGCTGGCAGCAAGGCAAGGGCGTAGTTTTTCACCCCTGTGGATATGGGTGCTAACCTTCCAGGGCCAAGAGGTCTGATCGTCTGCTATATCTCCCCCCACGACCACTTCGACGCCTCCCCTAAAGCTTCGGGCCCTGTGAGGTTTGATGCCCTGCATCCCGGGCCTGGCCAGGAAAAGGGCCTCGACACGAGCAACAAGCAAGCCACCACAATTTCGGTGGCAAGTTCTCAGCGCAGCCAGGACTCAAGTCAAGGCAGTTTCGGCCAGCCATAAATCCCGCTGTAAGTCCAAGTCATGAACACCTCGTGAACACTAAGCTTTCGGCCTGGAGCGGGCGCTTCTGCACAGCGCCCATGCGCTTCTGCAGGATTTCTGGGAACTCTAGGCCCAAGGCCTGCGGCCATGTGAAGCGATGGGCGTTACGGGTGCGAAGGCTTGGCCTGGCTAGGGCTAGGGCTTGGGCTTGGAGGTCGCAAGTGTGAAAAGGAAAAGTTCGCCTCACGTGTTTCTCTCAGCACCGCAGTCGTGCGTATCTTGTTTCGTCGTCATCATCATCGCTACTCTTCTGGGCGCGGTTCTGGCTATCATCACCTTAACGGCATTGCAGAAGTTACCTCCTGAGCCCAGCCCCTGGCATTTAGGGTTGCGATCCCCACTCCAAATGTCACTGCGCAAACCTGTCCCTTGATTCTCTACCGGTACAACGCAGCACAAAATCTGTATCGCATCAAGACATCGTTTGATCTTCGTCTCCGTCTTCTCCAGGCCTTTCCGAAAATGCGACCTGGCTTCAGGCCAGCATTTCGACAACATGGTGCTTTGACACATCATACTGAGGGGGGCTTCTGTGCGGCTACTAACCACTGGGCGCCTCACCCATACCCTATGGCAGCGTGTGTTTCTTTTTGAGTTGTTTTCCTGGACGCTGCAGGCGAGACAGCGAAACTGCAGCCACGCCACCGATGAAAAGCGACAGCAATGCCTAGGCTCGGACAAACCAAGGCCTACGACACAAATCACAGATCCACATTATGCCAACAGAACCAAAGTCTACTGAGAATAATGATTGCAGCATCAGGGTTGCATCAAGCACTCCAGCATCCAAGGAGCACTCAGCGTTTTTGCCAGAACGGACGCGGTGACTCCGAGGACTGCACCTACAGTAAGCAGGCCAATACATTGAGGACGAAGCCGAGGACAAAGGACAACTGCAATCAATGCTCGGCCCAGGCGCCATAGATGTTGCCAAGTGCCACATCCACTACCTCAAACTGGCTACACAATCCGCTACTACAAGCACGGGGCTGCCAGCCTGCTTGGCACCATAAGGGCTATATCGCAAGGCTCCACCAAGTGGCTGTCGCAATCGGCAGCTTCACTCGAGTTGTTTTCGATCCGAACCGCAGAGTCTGTGCTCCACATGAAAATGAAGCTGCCCTGGTAGATGTCAACTTCAACATGATTGAAAGTTGGTGGAATCAAAGTGGGAACATTGCTGCTGTTGCGAAGGCTGCCTTCTTAGACACCGAAGTGCGATGTCTGCGACAGATGTCAAACACAACAGGAGAAGTGTCTGAAAAGGGAGATCTTTATTGAAACGGCGCATTCGAAGCGCCATCGACATGAACTGAATGCCGGAGAACTGACCCCAGTATGTTGCGACGGTATTGTCAAAGGGAACAACCCGTGCGAACCTCAGACTCTTTAGAAAAGACTATTGGGTGCGCCACTGTCACTATAAAAAGGTTCCGGCCGAGGACGCAGTGAATAAATTCACCATCGGCTATGGCGTAAATCAGAAAAGAGAGTACCCTATTATAGTATATATTTTTTGCCATATTATAGTAAAGTATAGTAGTACCCCATTATAGTATACCATAATAGTACCCTATTAACATATACCATAATATTTTTCTGTTAATAAAAATCGACTGCCGGCGTCAGCCACAGAGAACACCAGCACCGGCCCGGGCAGTTGGCGGCCTCCCCGTGTTTTGCTGGCATTTTGAAGGCTTTGCAATAATAACAACAGAGTCTTCATAATAGTAGAAGTAATAAGAATGATAACAAGAATAAGAGTGATAATGGCAATAAGAAAAAATAGCAATAATTCAGCTCCTTTACGAACGTTGCACTGGTCGGGGCGCAGGAGAAACAAGCACACCGCTCTTTGCTCCATCTGAGCCATCATCTCAGCCTACGCAAGTCCTGAAACACTCGGCATCGAGCCACGAAGGAATGAACGCAGCAGGAGCAGATGAGCCAAAATTCTGTCACTTCTGTTACGAGTAGGGTTGTTGGTTTAGGGTTTAGGGTAGGTGCGGCGATCTCCTTCCTACCGGAACCCTGTCGCATGACACGGGCTTCCGAGACTTTAGGCTCATAGACTCTACTGGCTCTACTGGCATCTGCTACGACCACCCCTTGTGGGCACCGGGCAATGCGGGAGTCCGAGCCTTGCAATACATCCCCATGACACGCTGAATATGATTATTGTCATTATGATTCTTGTTATTAGTGTTAATTATTCATAGTGTTATCATTATTGTCATTATTGTTGTTATTATTATTGATATTCTTGTTATTTCCATTTTTAGTATTGTTACTACGAGTAGTAGTAGTAGTAGTAGTAGTCGTCGTCGTCGTCGTCGTAGTGGTAGTGGTAGTAATAGTAGTAGTCAAAAACAGATTTTGATTTTCCACTATTATTTTTATTCTATCGCTATGAAGAGCAAAAGCTATTTTGATGGATATCATTACTAATATTATTGTTGCTGTTGTTGTTGTCATTATTGATTTTATTCTTAGCATTATTCTCAAGTGTGTTTCGATTTGCTTCATTACTATTACTTATCGTGTTATTCTTAATATCAAAAAACTTCCGTTATAATGTTTAGTAGTAGCAGGAGCAGGAGCAGGAGCAGGAGCAGGAGCAGGAGCAGGAGCAGGAGCAGGAGCAGGAGTAGGAGTAGGAGTAGGAGTAGGAGTAGGAAAGGGAGGAGGAGTATATACGAGTAGGAGTAGTAGAAGAAGTAGAAGTAGTAGTAGTAGTACTACTACTACTACTACTCCTACTCCGCCTACTACTACCACTAGTCGTAGTAGTAGTAGTAGTCGTCGTAGTAGTAGTAGTAGTAGTACTAGCAGTAGTAGTAGTAGTAGTAGTAGTAGTAGTGGTGGTCGTAGTAGTGGAGCAGTAGTAGTAGTAGTAGTAGTAGTAGTAGTAGCATTAGAACTATGAGTATTGGTATTAGCATTAGTATCAGTGTTGGTATTGGTATTATGGCTGTTATGCGTATTACTAATAGAACTACATGATGATTATTACTGTTATTATTATGAATATTCTTATAATTTCTACTAGTATTACTGATTAATCCTTCTCTGACTCCATCCACACAGGCTCGGGCATCTGCACAGTTTTGCATTTGCATACTAATCACTACCACTACTCGTGAAACCTGCCGAAGCTCGTCCGACCTTGGAAACCTAGGACCAAGCCAAACGAAAGACCTGGACCAAACGTGGCATCAAGATCCACCATCGCTGGCCATTCTGCACATACCTTGCGCTTCAGGAGCGTGGCATGGGATGAACGCTGACAAGAGAAAGGATTGTGTGTAGAACCATCGTGGAGACCACACGTGTACGAAAAGGCATCAAGTCAGGGATGAGACTTGACAGTGTATGATTACACGGATAAGTCTATGCCATACACAATATGTGCAACCAGGTCACCATCTGCCGCTTGCGTGATGGATTTCAAGAGAAGTGTGCCGTGCCCGCGAGCTTCTACCGCAACCTGTGAGGCTTCCACTTGGGAGTTCCATGCCTCGAAAACCCAAGAAACCTGACACCCACAAACCACAAGCCAACATGGCCCCGGCAAACTACCAGTACCAATGTCGCTACCGAGAACCTGCCTGGAAGCCCTTGACGCGCGATGGATTCACGGAAAGGTCCTTAGGTCCAAGAAGATGCGCGACACACACTCAAAATTCAGATGCAGGCTACATTGACAGTATAAAGCTGCATATCGGCCGCGAGCTTGCCCGTTCCATGAGATGAACCATAGATCCCGTGCTGAGGCTATGTTATGTTCGTCTCGAAAAGCCCAGCTCACATGGACACTCTACAACGGTGCACACTGAAAAAAAGAATGATAAGATATTGCACCCGAGCGATTCAAAGGCCCATACCGGAACATATCCTGGCATCCATACATAAACAGCGACAGTGCACAGCATGTCACTCATGCCTGTGTCGAGTAGACACAGCTTTCAGCTCAATTGCGCCAGCCGCAATGCTATGCCATGTTTTGATACACCCAACTTTGCCGCGCTGTGCAATGTTGAATGAGGCATATTACAACAGTACTACGGCTTGATAGGCTCAGGCTATTGCAACACCATGTCAGTCTCCCATTGCATGTTCACTCTCTGCTGCATAGTAACCTTGCATGGCCACTTACGCCTATGGCAGAAGTGACAAATCACTAAAGCCAAATGCTTCCATTCTGAAACTACTGTATGATGATGCTGCCTTCTGGGAATAGCACTATGGTCTGCATACTCTCGCTTACATGCCATGCACTCGCATCACGTTGCCAGAATGCTTGTTGCTGTGAGTTCATGCCGACCACTACCCCTCCCTGGGGTCCACCACTCAAGACTAGGTCGTCTGGTTGGGGTTCTGAAGGGTACAATGTGAGTTTCTGTGCCAAGGTCAGGGTTCGGGGCCATGATATGCGCTAGGGCAATGGACATGGCCACGACTCAAAAGATCACACGAGCAAAAACAAGTTATTTCGCTCATCACATTCTGATAGGTTTAACCGTTGCCTTTGAATAGTTTCTGCTTCTTCCTGATGCTTGTGCATGTCGACGGTGCTGGATAGTTGCTTGGTCAGCGCATCATACAACACTGCAGTGACAGGCGGGCATTTGGGCACGATTCTCCGCAATGCAAGCACATTTCCATCATCCAGCATGACTGTATGACTGGAGTGGCCCAGCGTCGCCATCCCAGTCTACTCTCTTGACTTGGATCCAGTTGAGGTTCCCGCGCGCCTGGCCCAGCAAACCGGAGCAAGTCGCAGGAAAGTCTAAGTCCATACTACACGGTGCAGAAATTAGCAGATTCACTAAATCCACTGCTGCAAAAAAGCTATAGCAGGCTCGCTACAATAACACGGCTTGGCCATTGACCCAAAGTCCAAGCCATGTTGAGGCTAGTGTCGGCATCTCAACGCATCTCTGCAGACGGACGGCATGCAGAATGACTAATGGAACTGCTCTCAACTCTCTTCCCAATCTCTTCCAGTTCTCCAAACTTCGGGGCTAAATTGACCATTTCCACCAAGAGCTTCGACTCAAGCACAAACCGCGCATGTTCTGCGACGACGGCATCGGGGATCACCTACGGCTACCAAAGCCGAAGACCACCGCGACAAGAACATTACTAGAAACAGAACAACGAATCGGTAAGCTCCAACAGCACCTAGGTCTCCAATTTCAGTTCAACCCAAGCCCCTAAACCCTAAACCCCAAATCCTCTTCTTCTCTTTCAAGAGCAGATCCCCCAGCCTCCTGGTCCCTAGTCTGGCGCTGCGCTCGGAGGACCTCTTCCTGCTCAATTTCCAGCTGCTGCTGCTGGCTGGCGATCCTCGGCTTCATAAGGGGTCATTGGATTTTTGGCGCTTTGGGGCGTTCGTGCTTTGAGGCCTTGTTTTGTAAAACTTTTGAATCTTCGATTTTTTGGGTTGCATCAGACTCTTCTGTTTCAGTCTGCCGGGCCAAGCTCTCTGACGGGAGCCTGCATTTTCATAACTGCATCTGATTCGTCACATCAGCGGAACTGGTGGCGAAGCGGTCTTCCCTTAGCATGTTCCCTGTTTCTGTCTTTCCCAAGCTGGGCTCTCGAAATCCTGAACTCTTTGAGCCTCGCCGCATGTCGTCCTTTTCCCGGTTTTCTTCTTCCAACATCTGCACCTGCATCTCCATCTCTTTCTCCTGGGCTGTCAACATGACTGGGAAGGCCTCCACAACACTAATCCCATGTGCACAATCGCCTCAAAGCCAAGCTTCATGCTGCATTCGTGCAGAGCACTCCTTGGCCAATTGAGTGACCTGTGCGTTTTCCCGCAAAAAACCAACACTAAACACTAGAATCTCTTTGCAAATGCCAACGGCGGGCTGACCAAACACCGACCAAACACAGAAGAAGCCTTCCCTGCAAGTAAAGCCCTGGCTCAGCAACGCCCACCTGGTCCTGGAGCATGTTTAACCTGTGTTGTGCTGGACTTGAATCCTAGAAGTCCCGCTATGGAGCACAGGTTGGTCGGTTCAAGCAAGCTTGAGCTGCATGCAGTGGGATAGATCTGACGGGACGTCAAACGCATTTGCGAGTTCAATAAAGGGCGCAGATGGACTTTCTAGTCGTGGTGGTGGCATTGGCAGTGGCAGCGGTAGTGTTAGTCGTAGTAGTCGTAGCAGTAGTGGTCGTCGTAGCAGGAATCTAGCAGAAGTCGTACTAGTAGTCGTCGTAGCAATCGTAGTAGTATAGTCGTAGTAGTCGTAGTAGTCGCAATACTCGTAGTAGTCGTGGTAGTCGTAGCAGTCGTAGTAGTCGTAGTAGTCGTAATAGTCGTAGTAGTCGTAGTAGTCGAAGTGATAAGCGTTTCGGTCTGCATCGTAGACGTAGTCGTCGTAGTAGTAGTAGTAGTAGTAGTAGTAGTAGTAGTAGTAGTATTTCATTCACACGCTGCACCAACTCCGATGCCTCGCGAAGGACAAGCGCTAAGCGCTCGGCAGCTCAGTGGCTGCCTGACCCATTGATCAATCCTGTAACTGGAACGTCCTAGTGGATGAGAATAATAGAAAACAAAATTCAATCCATGCTGTCGAGACCTTCCCCAAGTGCATGTGGAAAACTCGTCGTCGTGATCATGTTCTCTCCCACCGTTTCTTCGATCATAGACATGGCATTGGAGGCGCTCGAATCACTGCCACCGAACGAAGGAACGGCTTGTACAGAGTTCGGGGCCAAGACTGGAGCACGCCCTTGATAGTGGATCTGAGTCGATGCCGGATATGCCGGATAGGCTAGCGGCAGCGCAGGGGATGTCGTCCGTGTTGTACCCTCTGCCGCTGTCCTCGCCGTTGCCTCTCCATGCGCCGAGCCATCACCCGACCGTCCAGCTGGATTGTGGACTGCATGGCCAGCTGTCGCCCCTGTCATCTGCTGACAACGCTTGGTATGATAGGCTCCACGTGAGCGACCACATCGGCTGCAGCATGTATGATGCCCGACACCAGAGATACGCTGGCAACCTGCAGTGCTGCACTGAGTGACCCGAAATCGAGTCTGGCCCGTGTCGCCCTGCGCACGCTGCGTCCTATTGCAGCGCCGTGTGTGCAGCTGACCCAACGAGCCCCTGCATATGGAGCAACACTGACGATGCCCAATCCCCAGATATTGCCTGTGACACCCCGTGGTCTGGCGCAGCCTGAGTGTACCGGCCGCCTGCGATGTAGGGGTCGAGGGCACTTCCATGACCTGAGGCACAGCAGGAAGGAGCGTCTGGCATCAACCAGCAGGCCAACGACTCCAACACTGTGGCACTGCGGTCACTGCTTGTGCTGAGTCATGCATCCAGTCGGCAATGTGAAAAAAGGACAAGCTCTCCCACACCCTTGCAATCGCACTTGCCCTGCCAAGCCCCTCTATTCACCCTATGTCCAGTCTTCATGCCTGCAAGCTCAGAGCTCATCGCGCTGTAAGCACGTCTGCACGCTACGCTACGCTAAGCCAGCGCTGTTGGCCGGCTTGCGCTAGCCATCTATACAAAATGCAGCCCTGGACCTACCTATGACATTGGCAGCCAACTGCACGACAGTCGCCACCGCCAAAGCTTACCCAGGGGCAACTAGTTACGAGGCGGGAGGCCGAAACCCAGGCTCTGCAGGATATTGCAGTGCTCCTCCGAGAGACTGCGGTACTGTCCCACAGTGTAGGCGACAAGAACGAGCCTATCTCCCTCCTTCCACGGTAGTGTGCGGTGCCAACGCAGGGATGTGTGCACTGCATAGCATCGGCCACTGATCTCATGCACACTACCTGGCTGGAGTTGGCCCTGGATCTCATCATAAACCCGCCCGCAGCCGTCTTGAAGCCACAGTTGTCCTCCCACAAAATGTGAGAGACCAAGGATGATGCTTTCAATGTCGGCGTTTTGCGTGTCGATGTGCATATCTATCTGGCATTTGCATAGGACCGCAAAAGTAGTCCAGTACAACTGAGGCTCGAGGGTTGATCAGGCAACAGACAGCATGGTGCTTCACCGTGTGTTTGCGCAGGCCAGTATAGGCCCGGTGTCCATATGCGCCAGCACTGAAGACCATCTGGGGCTTGCTTGACAGCTGCCTGCGACGTGTCTCAAACGGTAGCCAGGTCACAACATCACGAATGGCCGCCCAATGCGACCCACTGCTTCACTGCCAGGCACCGTGAGGTCTGCAGGCAGTGCAGGGAATCGATCAGCCATCTCCCCGGCTAGTCGTTGGCAGAGTTGGTCAGCATACCTCACCAGGTCTGCATAGATCTCAGCCGGGAGCGTCTCTTGGGCAGACTGCGTGAGATCATTTCTGTGCCACATTGAGGAGGCTGATGGGAAGCCATCTGGATTCATCACCGGCCGCAGTCGACGGACTGCACTGAGCAGCAGCCACCCTTCTAGGAATTCCTGATAGCATTGTTTTGGCAGGGTGATTTCACGCGCCATCCCTGCACCCCCCGGTCTGCCAGCTACAGCCTTCCACTGATACGAGAACTGAGCCACAGGGATGGGTTATGCAACAGGTCGCGCACGACCGCACGCACAGGTACATCCCAACGTGGATGCGACTGATGCAGGTAAGGCCAGCACTTGCCGGCAGCTGCAGGATGCCAGGAGGGGAAACACCAGTATTGAACGGCAAAACTGCGGGAGATCACATGTTGAAAAGAAACAGAAGCTGTCATGCACATGAGGTTGTCAAGCACGGGAGGCTGCGCTCCAATCATTATTATAGCCAGCTCTCAAACGCGTGTAGCCACAGGGAGCAGCGATCCCAGTCACTCTTGTCAGCGTTCATGCTCTTCGGCATGCGCACAGGACTGGAGTCCGGCCTAATTACTCGTCAGCCCTGATTAGCCCCACGAGGTAGCCATTCCGATCTATGACATGCTGGGTAGCCCTGCGCGGCTTGCAACTGTCTTGGCAAATTTGAAACTGCCACGGCGGTGTATTGCCCTTGCCAGCTCGACCCTGAAACGGACAGCCTAAGGCAGCTTGATAGTGCCCAGTATCAGTAGTAGGGCCCAGATGGAACACGACGAAGGCAATCCGGAACCGCTCAAGCCTAGTAATAAACCCTGGAGGCTCAGAAAAGCACGGCAATTTCAGGACCGCGCCCGGCCTGCATTGCACAGGAGTCGTGTTTTTAACAGGACTGCCCCGATCATACCCATACCGCTCCAGCTGCAAGATGACAAGGCCACTATGGGAGCTGAGTGCATGTTTGGCAGGCTGCGCATGCCAGTGATCTATGACGTCCTGCAGTGTGGGCCGCGTACCGCCATCAAGATCGGAGCCAGCAGTGGGCCAGCTTGCGTCACCTCATCAGGATTGCTCAAGCGTGCCTGCCATGTGCCCGTGTATGCCGGCGGCTGTGCAAGCTGCAGAAAGCGCATGAGGAATTCAGCAGCATCATGTCACCTGTGTCCATGTGCGCAGAAACGGACCCCACGGCAGACACTGTATGAGGGTGGGCGTATCTGCGGCTGCTGGGCCCTCCCATAGCACTGCAATGGCGCATTGGCGAGCTGCCCCTGCCATGCCAGAGACTGAGCGACGGAGCGGATGGCGCAGCCTTGCACGTGGCAACTGCGGTGCTACTGCGTACACTCTACAACACACTCCGGAGTGGGCGGCACCTCGGCATCCTTCGGAGCTGCCGCCTTCGTCTCTGTCGTGTTCTCCCTCGCGCGCCCCTCCCCCACTTGGGTCTCGGCTTCCAGTCCGTGTATGAGAGATAGTGATCCGCCAGCTCCTTGCAGAGCTGTGACTGTTGCCCCCGCTCCGGTCGGGGCCTGACTCCGGAGGGTTTGAGAGATGCATTCAGAGCCTCCTCGCTTCTGAAAGACAAAGAAAGCATGAAGGTGCACTTTGGTCCAGGTCCTTGGCGGCCTTGCAGGGTCTGGAGCGCTTGCAGGGCCTCCTGATGTCCCAGCGCCTCCCTACGGGTTACACTGACACTGGCTTGCTGTGTTTGCTTGTGTAGCACCGGGCAAGCCCCTTGTATATAAGTGCTTCTTAAGGGCGGCAACCCGACTGAGCCTAAGGTGACGATGCCTGCATTCAGGCATGCCGTCAACCGAGTGCTCATAGTAGTGACCGTCAACTGTGTTTTCAGGGTGCTTCGGGGCATTATGCGAGAGGAGATGTTGCATCGTACTGAAGTATTGTCCACAAACACGGCAGGCTAGTTGCCTGATGGCCTCTACAGGCGTTAGGCCCGCCATGATGGCATGGTGCTCATCTGCATCAGGTTGCTGAGCCAGCCAGGCGAGCATTTGGCCAAAAGCCACTAGACTTGGCACATCCAGGCTTGGGGCAGCGCGCGTTTTCAAGAGGGACTGTAGAGCACTTTGCGGGGAGACGATACGAAGTCGCTCTCAAGTCTCTTAGGGCTTTAGTACGCTCGTGCGTTAGATGTGCAGGGCTGCGGGAGATGCCACGCAGAACGGGTCAGTAAGTAGGGGTGCGGACTAGATGTTTCTTCATCCAGGCCCTGGCCTGGGAGCCTTGTAGCCTGATCACAATGCGGGACTTGGAGGAGTTCACACTCATGCCGGCTTCTTGAAGCACTGCAAACGTATGACGCGCACATGCACACATGAAATTCAGGTCACGGACCGTCTGCACATGCCATTGTAAGACCGTATCGTCCTCGTACATTGTTATGAAGTCCCGGGCCCATGCCTCATTAGTGCGTGCTTTGATCTGATCATACAGCCAACCCGTGAAGATTGCATAGAGCAACGGCGACAAGGCACAGCCCTGCCGCACTCCACATTGCATCTCGAACTGCCCAGAATAACTGCCGTGTCGAATTTCATACCGACAATGCATGTGTAAATCCATCACAAGATCGTGGAGATCAGCAGTGACACCCGCCGCACAGAGCGGCGAGAGAGTGCCGTTCTGGGAATGGTATCAAATGCACGCGTAAGGTCTATGCTGAGGAGGGCACCTCCTCCGCAACAGCCTACGAGTTGGCCAGCTCTACGGGAAACCCATCAAAAAAAAACTTTTTTTGCATCAAAAAAAAACTTTCCTCAAAAATCAAAAAAAAACCTTTTTAGCCAATCAAAAAAAACTTTTTTTGCATCAAAAAAAAGCTTTCTCCAGTTTACAGGCGAGCCTAGGAGAATCCGGAGATTTCGTACCCATCAAAAAAAAACTTTCAGTACTAGTCGTAGTCGTAGTAGTAGTAGTAGTAGTAGGCGTCGTCGTAGTACTACTAGTAGTAGTAATAGTNAATAGTAGTAATAGTAGTAGCAGTAGTAATAATAATAATAGTAGTGGTGGTAGTAGTAGTCGTAGTAGTCGTAGTAGTAGTCGTAGTACTAGTACTAGTACTAGTACTAGTAGTAGTAGGAGGAGCAGGAGTAGGAGTACTAGTAGTAGCACTGGCTGTACTGGCTCTAGTAATGGCGGTAGTAACAGTAGTAGTCGTAGTANTAGGAGTACTAGTAGTAGCACTGGCTGTACTGGCTCTAGTAATGGCGGTAGTAACAGTAGTAGTCGTAGTAGTAGTAGTAGTCGTCGTCGTCGGTGTAGTAGTAGTAGTAGTAGCAGCAGCACTAGCTGTACTGGCTTTAGTCATGGCAGCAGTAATAGTAGTAGTAGTCGTAGTAGTAGTAGTAGTTGTTGTAGTAGTAGTAGTCGTAGTAGTAGTAGTAGTCTATACTAGTAGTAGTAGTAGTAGTAGTAGCAGTAGTAGTAGNCTTCCTTCCTTCCTTCCTCCCTGCCTTCCTTCCTTCCTGCCGTCCTTTCGTCCATACTCCCTTCTCTTCTTGTGTGACAAAGGGAAAGTTTTTTTTTGATGCAAAAAAAGTTTTTTTTTTGATTCAAAACAAGTTTTTTTTTGATGCAAAAAAAGTTTTTTTTGATGCGCATCCCCAGCTCTACGGGCATGCACGTTGTCTACTCCTGGCTTGAGGCATTCTCTGGCGGCTTTGCAGTGCTGGAAAACCCGACTGATAGCCTCGTCTATCGATCGGCCTTCTGCATACGCAAACTGCGGCCTCGCTAGCAACCAATCCTTGACCTGCAGAAACAGGCGGCTCCTAACTAAACCAGCAAGAACCTTAGAACTGGGATCTTGAAGGCCGAGTGGCCTCAAATCTTGGGGGCGGTGTAGGGGCTCAGCTTGGGGGCCGTCTGACGACTGCAACGGAACACTTCCGCGAAGTATTCTGCAAACTCATGCGGGCAGTGCTTCCACACTTCGGCGACTGGACTGCTGCGCGGCACGGCTTTTGCGTTCTTAAGCTGCTGTATGGCAGAGACAATCTCATGTCCGTCAAAAGTGCGGATCTGCACACGTGGACTGGAAGTCCGGCAGGTCGGAACAGCCAAAGGCATCCGAGAAGTATTTGTAGAGTTCCTGAAATCAGGAACTGTTCAGATTTAGTCAGAGGCTTACCATCAACCCCTCGAACGCGAACTTGGTCCATCTTGCGCTTGGGCGCAACCCTCTGAATGACCCTGAAAACCCCGCGCATATCATGCTTCTCGGCGGCAGTCTCTGCCTGCATTTTTTGATCCTCTAGCCAACGTTTACGAGCATTGTGACTCACAGCACGCAGGGCTCTCCAGGCTCGCATGAAGTCCCCATATTTAATCCAGGCAGTGAAGATGCGCTGCAGAGCAGTACCAGCAGTTTTGCGTTTGAGAGCCCTGTGCAACTGCCACATACGTCGCACTCCCGCCGTCACCGCAGGGTCCTCACCTGGCCGCATGCGTGACACAGTTTGGGCAGGGTAGTATTGTTGGCAAAGCTGCAGAAGCCGAGTATTTAGGGCAGAGATGGGCTGACTACGGGAAGTGGCTGCAATCACGGCCTCTCGGACCGCATTCCGAAACTGAAAGGTGTGCTCAGTAGGATGCTGCAGGCTACTGGTGAGTGCTTCCCGGCAGAACGAAACTTGATTCCGGGACTGCCGCTTCAGTTTCCAACCTGCAATGAGCGGTACACTGGCCTTCACCGGTGCATGTTTGGGTCCTGCTCGCCAGGGAGACAGGTCCAGGGCAATTGGCTGCGCCTGTCTGGCCAGCGCGTCCGCATGTATTTTGCGCACCGCTAGAAAATCAGTTTGCGTCGCAGTATTGTGATTCTGATTCCAAAGGTGGCACAGCTGCTGGGTCGGGCCGTGCTCCACGTGTTAAGCAGACAAAGCCTATGCTCCTCTAGCACATGCTGGAATTCCCTGTCAGTTCTCCTACTGGCATGCAACAACAAACCTCTGCCAACCAAGCCAGGGATCGAGGCGATAGCGGGGTTGAAATCTCCACCAAGGACCAACACATTACGGTCTGGGACACTCCCATAAGGGCCCTGCTCAGCGTCGGACCCACTGATAGGCACAGAAAAGCTCGAGGTATGCTGTTTCCGAAGAATTCTGCCCGGCAGCCAGGTACAAAACGAGGTAGTTGCTGAAGAAGCGATACGTCTAGAGATGACCATGCCAACCCAACTGTAGCGCGCGCCTGGATCCGGTGAAACTATGAAAAGCCATCCGGTATCTGCCATGTAGATTCCGCGGCCCAATTCCCAGTGTAGCTCCTGAAGAAGAAGGACGTCAACATCCTGACTGTGTTGTAGCCATCGGCACAGAGTGTCATACAGATCAGTGGTGACACCACCCAGATTGTATGTCATGATCTTCAAGCGACGACCAGGCAACTTTCGCACCTGAACACGCTTGGAGCGTTCAGGAGCACCCGCGTCTGCTACGTCGCCCGCCGGCACGCCTTGCAATACTCTGCGGTTTTGCAGTTCATTCGCTGTGCACCAATGCCCTCGATACATCGTGCCACTTCGACCGGCTCGTCTGGTTCTTGCGTCCTTACCAGAAATTTTCGCTGCCTCGAAAGAGGAAGCTCCAGGGTGTGCTGTGGAGACACACCCAACCCTCGGGTCTGCAGTATATGATGGCCTGCTCAAATCCGATTCGCAGGACTGCTGTGGGACTTGGGACCCACACGGCTGCATGTTCGTCATCTGTGTGGCAGCTTGCAGAAAGAGTGTGAGTAGCACAACAGCGGACAGCGAAAGCCCCATGCCGCAAACAAGCACTACCTGCAAGCTCAAGCTCCAGCCGAGACCCTTAGTAGTAGTGGTAGTAGTAGTAGTAGTTAGTAGTAGTAGTAGTAGTAGTAGTAGTAGTAGTAGTAGTAGTAGTAGCAGTAGTAGTAGCAGTAGCAGTAGCAGTAGCAGGAGCAGTAGCAGTAGGAGTAGTAGTAGTAGTAGGAGTAGAAGTAGGATCAGGAGGAGTAGTAGTAGTAGGAGGAGCAGTAGCAGTAGCAGTAGCGGTAGCAGTAGAAGTAGCAGTAGCAGTAGCAGTAGCAGGAGCAGGAGCAGGAGCAGCAGCAGCAGTAGCAGTAGTCGCAGCAATAGCAGTAGTAGTAGTAGTAGTAGTAGTAGTAGTAGTAGCTGTAGCAGTAAAGTAATAGCAGCAGCAGCAGCAGTAGTAGCAGCACTAGCAGTAGCAGCAGTAGTATATAATGATAAAGAGTACGAGTAATGGTTGTATGAGTTATATGTAGCAGAAGCAGCACAAGCAGGAGCAGGACTAGCAGGGGGCAGGAGCAGGAGCCGGAGCAGGAACAAAAGCAGTAGCCAGTAGCAGTAGCAGTAGCAGTTGTTGCTGTTGCCATTGTTGTTGCTGTTGTCGTTGTTGTCGCTGTGCCGATCTTGCTGTTGTTTATGTCGCTGCTGTTGGTGACGTTTGTGTGGTGGTGTTGTGGTGACAGGACGACGACATCAATTGCTCTCTCCACATCCGCTACCTCTGTTAACACCCAAGCTCCGAGGAACTGAACCTGCTGCGCCGCGACAACGCGCCGAAGGCTGTCGCGAGCCACGACGGGACACTTTGCTTCGTGGGCAGCAAGCCTCGGGAGCCCACGCAGGGGGCTTTTTTCTTGCTAGCTTGGGGTGGCTGATTAAAACTTCGCTGACAGTACTGTCTTGGCATGTTTTGACATCCTCTTCCAAACCTGCTGTGGCTCTTCTTGCCAGCACATTGCTGTTCGAGTGGGGGTGCGTGCATAGCAAGATGGGTTGCAAGGCATAAAGCCTCAGGAGCACGGACGGTGCAGTGTTACATCGAGACGAGCTTCTTGTTGCAATGATTGCTGAAGGGTCACTGTTGCAAGACGAAGGCATGGCTTCAGAAAGACAGTTGCGTAAGTCGGAAGCTGCTTGGTACACGACCTACCGAAACCTAAGGGCCCTGCACAGGAAGCCAAGGTGCTGATCTTGTGGACCAGTCCAGTTGCAATCAGAACAGGAGCATCTAATCTCAATCTCATCTAGCAGCGACTGCGCCAGGATGTTGCGCCTCGGCATTCACGCGGAAAACTATACAAAAAAAGTCTAGATGTCTCAAGCTCGGATGCATCACCAGTTGCTCCCAAGGCTCTGGAGCTCGGAGGCATGCATGACGGCATTGCAAGTGGGACAAGCGTGCCGGCGCAGAAGTGCACGCTCTATGCAGCTTCGGCAGAAGACGTGCTGGCCTCGAGGCAACAATGACCCCTGTTCCCGAAGGAAACACACCGAAGCTTCAAAAAAGGCAACAGCCTTGCTCCATGGTAAACTGAGCGGCAGTGGCCCAAACGATTTGCTGAGACGGGGTCGATGAAGACGTCGGTACAGATAACGCAGCGCAGTGACTTTGACACTGCTTTTGGATTCACAATTCGCTCATCGCCCAAGCCCATGCGTTCATGCAAACTTTGGCAGGAATTCAGCACACCCTCTTTGAGCCCGAGCCGGTATGCCGTTGCCCGCCTGCAGTCTCGAAAACCTGAGGCCTGAAGCATGCAACGCCGCAACGCCCTACCCCCGAAGTCTGAACCCCAAAAAAGGTATCACAGTCTGCAGCCTCGTTCTTCAAGCTCAGGTTGACACGAGCCCTCAAAACCCAAACCTTAAACACAACAGGCGACCCACTCTGGTTAATGTCTTCGCGTTCAGGGCCAGGGGAGTTCAGGTTCAGGCTGCAGATTTAAGACTGTACTGCAGACCCTGAATGCTCGGAGCCCCCCGCCCCGCTATTAGGAGTTTTATCCTCATCCAGCCGCTATGGTCCTCAAAACTCGGAAGCTTAACCGGCTTAACCCTAACCCCAAACATAAGCCCAACACCTCATGAACTCACGGACCCAGAAACTAGGGTTCTAAATAAGCTGAATATAAACCCCAACGAAGCAACTTCTATCCTTATCTACGTCCCATGATCCTCAACACTTGGAGCATCCCAAAGCCTTCGAAGGGCAAGGCCAGGAGTATCTTCCTGGGTGAATGAGAATGCTCGAGGCTTGGATTCGGGGTTTGGCCTGAGGGCATTGGGCTCAGAGGTGTGGAAGGGTTTGCGGGTTCTGCTGCTTAACTTAACCAGTTTTTTTGTGGCTGCGGGTAGCTGCCATAGTCAAGGTTATGGTTTGAGTTTTAGAGTCGGGATTTGCTTAAGGCTCCACTGGTGAGGCTGGAGTGCAGGATTCGGGGCCGCACAGGGAACGGGGGGGTTTTGTATTTAGGGTTGTAGGGGGGGTTCGGGGTTCGAAAACATTCTGAGTTTGCTAGGTCTTGGGAGTGTCTTCATCGAAGGTGCGAGCTCATCGGAATAAGCGAGGACCCTGTCGAAAGGCTCAGAGAACCCTGTCGGCTGAAGGGCTGTTCGGCCGAAGGGCAGAAGGATCCGGTGAGCTGCAGCAGGGACATGAGCGTGAATCTCTATATTCTGTGCGAGCCCTTTGAACAAACTTCACATCTGACCCCGCAACCGCCACATGGACCAGCTGGCTTTGACTGCCTGGCTTTGGAACCCAAGCTACCCCCATTCCCAAACCCAGTGATGCTCCATCATTCTCAACGCGAGCTGCGAGCAAAAAGCTGAGCGGAGATGGAACATGAGTTCATAGGGAAGCTTATCAAGTCCTTATTATACGTATTACGGCCCCCTGCCCCCCTCCGCCCTACCCTCCTAAGGGTCCTTATGATGAGTGGTGATCAAAGCTTCCAAAGATGCCAAGGAAGGAAGTGATCACACAATGCTCTACAAGCACAAGCAACAGGGTGGAAGACAAAGCTTCAATCCCTGGGACCCAGGCCATTGTTCCGGGAAGACACAAGGTAAGCATGGTTACGAAAGCAAAGATGAAGGCCACCTCGGCGAGTGCGAAAGCGCCTTCAAGGACATCGTTTTCAAGGCTTGAGAGCCGGACATAACCAACTGCTCCATAGTCCCGCAGCGATTGCAAAGACAGCAGTGTCTCGCGGGTGATGTTCATCAACTCCTTTCACGAACAAGAGCAAATTGTACGTGTTCTGAGCAGGCATCACTTAGGGTTTTATGCTCCGGCAAGACGGCTGCGGCACAAGTGTTGCTCATCTTGCCCTGCCCCGAAGTCTGAGTCCGCCAGCCTCTTTGCCGCCCTTCTTGTAAATGTATGCCTCGTCACGCAACGACAAGAACCGCTCAGAAGCAACGGAAGGAAAGGACATAGCAGTGACATAGCCCCCTGGGCACCCTCAACCTGCGACACAGTTCAGGCCGTCCAGTCAATGTGCTTTGTTCCTACCAAAACCGCTCCATCTTCTTGTCTGACACGATGCTGCAGCCAGTGCCAGCACACCGCCCAGGGCGAGGATGACGTAGTGCTTGGAAGACTGGGCAAGCTACTTCAGGGATCTGAGCGCACGCGAATAAAGACTCCGAGGATGCTGTAGCAATATACTTTACAAAAACGAGCGCCCCGACAGAGCAACAGACGAATCCGACAAGGTGGCCCTTCGGCAAGTACAGGCCGTGTGAGGGACATGTTTATGCCCTGCCTCCATGCATCATTATCGGGGCCTTGATAATTAGAATAAGGATTTTGGGGTATATTTTACTATAATCATCATAAGGAACCCCCAGAATAGTATATCATAGGGCTCTGGACAGTAAGCCCCCCAAGGAGGGCGCCTTCTTGCCATCCTTTGGGTGCGAGCTCGGCGAGGTCTTCGGATCCTGGAAGGTGAAGGCCGGGCGTGTTTGTCCGTCCTCTATTTTAGCCCCCAATAAGGTAGGAATATCCCCGTAAAATGCTTATGCTGATGTGCTTTTTGGGTCCCTAATATTTGTTTCAGTATGTTTCAGTTCAATCAAAGCGTTTGTGTCGCTCTCATGTATGCATGTCTGTATTTTTGCGCGTATACAGGCATGTATGTATGTACGCATGTAAGTATGATGTACGTACGCACGTATGTGATATGTGTGTATGTACATGTATAGGTTGATGGATGGATGGAGGGATGGATGGATGGATGGATGGGCGGATAGATAGATAGATAGATAGATAGACAGAGAGACAAAGAGAGATAAACAGATGGATAGATAGGTAGATAGACACAGAGATAGATCGAAAGATAGGTAGATACACAGAGACAGATAGACAGATAGATAGTAGGTAGGTAGGTACTCAACAATAAGGTCGACAAAAAGATAGACAGATTGATAAATAGGTAGGTAGATTTATAGTTGCACCGGAGCAACCCTTGAACTTTGAACCCTGCACCTTGAGCCTCGTGAACTACAACAAAGGCTTGGTCCCACACGGCCTGGCCTTCTCCTTCATCTCGTGCGGTGCCGTGCCCGTCATGATGCCGAGTCGCGCAAAAGGGCGTCAGAAGAAGAGAGGTAAAGAGGAGAAGCTGGAATGACAAACAGTGGTGCTTGCATGTTCAGGACCTTGCTGCTTGCCTCGTGTTTGGTGTTTGGTGAGGACTGTGTCTGGAAGACTGGGAATCATGCTGCATCGAGCTGCGGCATGCAAGCTGTCAAACGGTTCCACATCCACTCCCTCAATGCCGATAACGACTAGCCACGGCAGGGACAATGCGACCACTTAAAAGAAACTCCTCCGCAACAAAACGTTTAGGCATTGCCAAAACCACTGCAAGCCTGCTGCATGGCAGTTCCTAAACTTCCTTGAAGCAGCGCACCTACACCCCGACGTCGATCGATCTCAAGCTTCTCCTGCTTGACCCTCGACGCCTCTTAGCTCCAGTCTTGTAGTGCTGCTCTGTCAAGTTGAATGCTGTCTGGAGACGAAGGCACTCAAGTTAAGGTCGAACAGCACTGCGTGACGGCGCCTCGTCCGCAAGAACCGCGAAGTCCATGATGGCAGAGAGGCAGGAAAACTAGCCGTAAACGTAACGAGATCAGCTGCGGCCTAGTCAAGGCAGTCTTATCAGTCTTGTCGGCATGACATCTGCAACAGGTCCTTGACACTGCATTGTGGAATCCAGCATGGGCCCAAAATGCATGGAGCAGCTGCGGAATGCCGAACACCAGCCGGGGCTTTGTCTGCACACATCACTGCGGCACTGATGCAGGACCCCTCTTCGTTTTGGAGCTTTGCCGCTAGGTTTCGTAGAGGTAGGCCATGGTGCCCAAACCTGACGCTTTGCTGCTCCAGAAACCAAACTCCGACCCGCATATCCTCGCCTCTGCCAGATGTCCATGACATGGGCAGCAGCAACCTGTTCACAGAGGTGTAAATTGCACCCAAGCAGCCCACCTCCCAATGCAGCAAAATGGCTCCCCCACTTTTCTTAGCAAAGGCAAGGGCTGCAGCGAGGCCTCAGATGAGCTGGCCATCATGACTCCCACCACAAGCTCCAGAGCCAGCAAAGTACGGTACGACCATGGTACGGCCATTTCCTCGACCCGGGCTGTCCATCATTCTAGCACCACTATCTGCTTTGCATCCATCAGCTTCTACCAGCCAGGGATGGCAAGCTGGTGTCTAGTCGGCATTGACGCTTCCGTTTTGGCTTCAAGTTATAGACTGTGTATCGCTGTGAGCTCACTGGACGAGTCATCAACAACGAACTCCGCGTGGACGCCCAAACTCCGAAATCTTCCGCGAAACCGGCACTTGCCGAGACACGACGCCTCGGAGCTGGCGCCCCTCCTGAAAACGAAGCGCCGAAGGTGTTCTGAGCTTTGACCGAATCAAAGGCCGGCATGATGTTTACGGCTTTCATGATGTCAAAGCCTAAGTCCCGTTGCCTGCTGCAACTTCTTGGCGGATGCGAAGAGAGTGGCTTCGTCGAAGCAGAGCGAGGAGAGGTAGACGTGCGTGACATCGCTGATGTCGGCGTCCAACCTCGACTGCTACAGAGCTTGCGAGCAGTGAAACAGTGGTCGAAGCTGTCGACCGAGGGGCAGATCGCCTTGAACGAATTCCACCTTCGGCAGGTAAGGACATAAGGTGTTAAAGGAACACCGTGGGGAAGGACACGTTATAACCCTGCTTCGAAAATCAGGCCCTCGGCACCGTCCGTGGTCTTCGGAGATCCAACGCATCTAGAATATAAAGACGCGATGCGGGGAGCGGCAGTGGGCTTGTGGTGAGAGGCAGTTTCATGTTCGGCTGCATCCCTCGTCCAAGTTTACAGCATCTCTAGACCCAGAAGAAAATCAACTGACCGGTCCGAGCCTCGTCCTCAGGGCTGGCCTCCTCCTGATTCGAGCACAACCATGACAGAAGTCAGAACCACGGCGGCGCATTTATGTTGGTGGAGATGCTTCAGGGCGGCTGTGGCCTTGAACCTTGTGGCAACGGGGCACACAATCACCTTGGCTGTGTAACCTTGGATCTCGCTTTAATCGTTGACGGGCTGGCAAAAAATGTGCTAAGTCGTTCGCTTCCGAGTGTCACAGGCACACTTTCGGGATGTACGTGTTGGCATATCCACAAGCGGAGAGCCTCGCACCCCGATGCTTTCAGCAGCCGCTGGCGGAGTTCGAACGCCTCTGTTCTGTCTTTGTCTCTGCCTCTGGCTGTCTGTAGGGACTCTCGGCGCCAGAATCGCTGCCCCTGGATACAGCATCCGTCGAACGCTCTACATTCGCCAAGCTTGGACCCGAGGTGGGCAGTCGCATCCACAGCCATCAACACGTCTTAAGTGCTGCCTCCTGCCTCGTCACTGAGGAGCAGCGCCTCGCGCACACTTCCGACTGCACCACAACCAAGCACTTTGAGTTTGCGCTTTCAGTTTAAGTTGTTGAGCACCCTCTGCCCCTGGCTCTAAAGCTCGGCTCGCCCCCTCCCACTTCTCACGGTCTCCGCGCCTCCCAGGCCTCCCGCGCTCTCCGGCAGCGTGTGGCCGAGAGCTCTACTCCCAGTGCATAGCCCACTCCAGGGCACTCCAGGTAGACCTGCACCTGAACCGTGTGATGTAAGGAATAATAATAGGGTTCCGGGGCCCATTATACTATAATTATAAGGAACCCCCAAAATAGTATTGGTAACTATTCAGGCCCACCAAAGCAGGAGCTCGACGGAAAAGATGACGAAGGCAAGGGGAAGGTGAGCGAATCAGTTTTTACGACTGCCTCCCGTACATGACACGGCTTCTTGATGCTAGAGGCTGCAGACGCAGCTGTCCGCAAGGCCTCATTTGCATAGATGGAACGCTTCGCTGCCCAAATACTGCTGAAACTGGAAGGCCGGGGAGCCACCATCTTCCCAACCCCGCAGCCAAGGTCTGCAAAGATGCCAGGCACCCCTGCGCTGAGACAGGGCTTGAAAACCTTGAGGCCCAGGGTTGGGGCTCGAGGGTTCCTGTCCCTGCTTCATGAGACGAGAATAATGCCAGCGAGACGCTAAGCAAATGAGATGCTCCATCGGCCAGCACTAGCCCACTAGCCATATGGGTGAATTTCTTTTTCTTTAAAGCTTGCCCAAAGGTGCCTAGTGCTCTGTGTCTATGTCTTTTCTGCGTGCAGTGTTCCCTAAAATGTTTAGCGGGTCTCGGCTAGGCCCAGGCTGTGCCTTCCGCATCGTCCAACCCCCAGCGCTCGGCCAGAAGCCTAACCTAAGCCGTGTCAGGCCGTGCAGACATGGCCAAACGATTCAGCGAAGGAGCTTGGGAAACTAGACTGGAGCACCAAGATCACGCAGCAGCATCAATCCCGAACTGCAGCCAAACCACCTCAAGCCCGAACCCCCGTGCTCAGCATTTCAGCCAAGACCAGGTACACCCGCTGCAGTCAGCTCGCCATACCTAGGATCACTGCGCCACTTACGGGTTTGGAGCAGATATTCCAAAGCTCTCGAGGTGCTGCTAGATGTTGGAAATGACTGGATGCAGAACTTCTCTTCCGAAACTGTTGCTCGGCTGCGTGGAGGGTTTCGTGCCCTTGAGGGCGCCGCGATCCAGCCGCCGCTCCTCCTTGGCCTAGCAGCAGCAGGGCTTAGGGAAACCAAGCAAATCGCCGAATCGCTTTGTGCCGTCCGAGGCTCGGAGATGCGGTAGCCTTCGCGGCCGCGCCAGTAAGTGGCGAGCACCCGGTCAACATCTACGCGGAGTGACTGGCACAGGGGAGAGCTGGACTGGTTTTGGAGATCTTGGAGAAGTGTGCGGCATAGAACGCACTTCGCAGCAGTAGCAGTAGCGGTAGCGGCAGCGGCAGCGGCAGCGGGAGGGGGAGCAGGAGCGGGCGCGGGAGGGGGCGGGGGGGGGGGGGGGGGGGGGGGGGGGGGGGGGGGGCGGGGGGGGGGGGGGGGGGGGGGGGGGGGGGGGGGGGGNGGGAGAGAGAGGGGGAGCGGGAGGGGGGCGGGGGTGGGGGTGGCGGGAGGGGTGGCGGTGGGGGTAGCGGTAGGGGTAGCGGTAGCAGCAGCAGTAGCAGCAGCGGCAGTGGCAGCGGCAGCAGCAGCAGCAGGAGCAGCAGCAGGAGTAGTAGTAGTAGCAGTAGTAGTAGCAGTCGTCGTAGCAGTCGTCGTAGTCGTAGTCGTAGTCGTCTACACCATCATACGAGCACATCGATTCTACTCCGTATTTGCGGCACTTTCGGAATGTCCTACCACTTCTTATGGTCTCAAAATCCATTTGTCGACTTTGCAAACTTGAGCTTCGGATTTCGGAAGGGTTCGTGGGGGTAGTAGCCTGCGTCGAAGGGCCTTACTTGTTGCTGCGCCGCAGAAGCTCCTTGCAGAGTCAATGAACTCAGGCAGGACTCGCCTCAGCGGGCCCTTCCGGAATTGCTGTCGCACTGGTGCCTCAGCATGATTCAATCAGACTGCGAGGTTGAGGCTGGATGAGACCCGAAGCACGGTTGAATGTCTAGTGTGCTTGCCCCATCTCTGGAAAATCAGCACCACCCTCATCCGGTGAGGGGTACACTTGTCTCACCTCTTGAGGTCAGGAACAAGGCTGAAAGGCAGGCCAGGCAAGCAGCCCGTGAGGGTTTTTATCAGCCCCTTGAGCGGTTTCGGCGATTCAGCGCACGAAAGACGCCGCTTCCTTCATCCCAGTTGCTCGGAACCGTCAGCACGGAGAGCAATGCGAAGCGACAGAAAATGGAGGCCATGGCGCCGCAACGGCTCCAGACGGGTCTTGCCCTCTGCAACGAGAGATTTGTCAAGTGGCGACGTAAACGGTTTAGACTCAGACAGCTGGTGGTGAGATGTTGCGATGTCGACCCACTTCCCGCACGGGTCGAAACCTAGGTGCGTCATAAGAAAAAGACTATCTCACATTATTTCCCATTCTTGCCATGGAAACTTGCTTTTGCCTTGCAATCGGGAGCACTGTGTTCCTGGCAATGAAGTGTGCATCTGAGGCAGTTCGCTGGTTTGTATAAATGAGAAATATGCGATCCGAATTGTGATACTACATGCTGAAGTTTAACGCGTTGGCGTCAACTGTAGGCATAGATGGGCATGTTCAAGCATGTTAATTAACGTAGTTGACGATTTGGTAATGTGAATGGTGACGCTTACAGTGGCCCTTATAGTCACCATTGTACTCACATAAGAATGCTAATCATCATGCTCATCAAAACGACAAGTCGGAATAGTGAGAACAAGCGCATGAAGCTTGTCGCAGCGAATCTTTTTGCTGCTGACTCGGACACAAACCGGGAGTCTGCAGAAGTCCAATCCGTCACCGAAGCTGAGGAGCGAAATGGCCCCAAAACTGCGCCTAAAAAATATATCAGCCTGAGCCTGGGCCTAGGACCCTGCACACCGAAGTTCTGGTGATGGCAATCAGGTTGGCTGCCCCGAAGCAGCACGAGGCTTGCACAAACTCCGTGACTGCGGTGTTTGCAGGAGGAAGGTTCCCAGAAGAGACAGCAAACCGCTCAACTGTGCCTCGTCTAAGTCTCTAAACCGCTAAACCGACAGCCGTTACAAGCACGAAGCAAACAAGGAAGCAAGGAAGCTTCTCTGAAACGGTTTGGCAATCCCGCCTGTCACTTCCTGTCACTGCGGTTTGCCGCAGCACAGGCACGCCCGGAAGCCGTGTTCTCCTTGTCTGGAGCCTCTTTGGAGGACTCACGAGGTAGTGGTCTCAAAGAGGAGCCTGCTCAGTGGAAGGATTCGTTCAGGAATAATGCTGTCGTTCGGCTTTCAGTGATGGCACGGTCAGTTGCGCTCTCCACTCAAGACCATCAATTGTCGACTAAGAAGCCATGTCTAGGCAGGAAAATGCTGACTGGTCGGCTCTGACGTTCTTCAGAGACTGTTCAGCATGCCTTTGGCTTTGTCCAACTGTGCCTCGTGGATCGAACGACTATAGGTCTAGCTATCTTCTCTGGTTCGGGCGGAAAGCGGTGGACTCAACTCGCAGTACAGCTTTCGCAAATCCGTGTTGAACCAAGACTGGGTGTTCTGAGTTCTGGGGCGGCATTGAAATCAAAACAACGACTTCGCACCCAGCTTCCTGGTTATTTACAGTCGTGCTCGCTGAACTGCAACGGACTCCGCCTGTAGTAACTGTAGTTGACTATAGTTGACTACTGGTGCATCATCACGTCTGCGTCATGCTCCTCGCTCCAACCGCGGAGATTCCGATTCAGTGTCGCGGAACCTACACCTGAAGTTGTTTAAGAGGTGAGTTGTTCGTGCTTTCGAAAGGATTGTCCACGGTGGGGGCGCCAAAGGTTGGAAAAGGGCAGCGCACTCGAAGAGCCAGTGTGACGCAACATTGGTGAACTGTTACGGGGAGTTGTCGCCATTCTCACGTCGCTGCAGTCCGAGCAAGAAAAGGATACTCTGGAAAAGAGCTCACCTGGCGAAACACCCGAGCCCTGTTGGCACACCCTCGCACTACAATGCCCAACAGGCTGCCTGATGCTCAATCCGAAGACAAGTCCTGTGCACATGAACATCTCCACACTACACTCCCTTTGTTGCAACTGTGACCCACACTCCTGAAGCGTTGGGATCATGGCTGCCCCAGTTCCCGACTGTCTGCGATGTGGAGTTCGGTCGACCGATTCGAAACAGTCCAAACCCTCTGGCGCATTGCAAATTACAGCCCCGCTTCTTGCAGTCGTGGACAACACACTCAGGCAGTGCTTGCATCTTCTGAGTATGGACACCCGCGAAGGGACATGCTCGTATCTGCACTATCCGGCATACCTGAAAGCCACTACTAGTACCAACCGTAAGTGTGCGATCCAACATCATGACGTCGTCAGTGGAGGAGGGAGACTGCGACCGCATGAAGCAGCAGATAAGAAAGAGACGGTGTGTTGTCAAGGCAACACAGCAGTTCTCGATGCTGTCGAACTGAAAGACAGGTCGTGCTCACGCTTGCCAATATTCCAAGCCCTCTGCTAGCCTGCGATGATTCAATCCGGACAGACCTGGTACGTGAGTCTTCCCTCCGAACAACACAGGACGAGACCTACTACCCGTGTGTACACATGTGTATGTGTAGAGTCTGGAGACGGTTACATAGACAGACAGACAGACAGACGCACAACACACAGACACATAGATGAATAGGTTGATCGATCGGTTGATCGATCAATCGAAAGATCGGAATACCGATAGATCAAAAGCTCAATGGGTATACAGATTCAGATACATCGATCGAAACGGATCCAAAGGTCGAAAGACAGACAGATAGATAGGCATATAGGCAGATAGGAATAAAAAGGTATATAGATAAAGGTAAAATAGATGCATAGGGCGGATAGGCAGACAGATGGGTAGGCAGATAGGTAGCTAGACAAATAGACAAACAGGTAGATGATAGGCAGATAAATACAGATAGGCAGCGAGATACATAGAGATAGAGAGGTAGAGCGAAAAGAGACAAAACAGATAGACAGATTGATTGGTAGATCCAGATAGATAGGCAGCTGGATAGAAAGAAAGGTAGACACATAGATAAATGGATAGTTAGATAGCTAAATAGACAGACTGATGAATAGATAGATGGATAATATGTAGACATAGACAAACAGACAGACAGGCAGACAGACAGAGAGACAGACAGATAGAGAGACAAATAGAAGACAGGTAGATAGACTGACAGAAAGACAGATAGGAAGACGGATTGATGATGAATCGGTGGATCGAATGATAGGTATATAGACACCTCGACAAGTAGACAGATAGAACAGTTGATAAGTTGAGAGCGCGAGAGAGATGCAGAAAGAGAGAGCGAGAGCTAGCTGGCTAGACAGACAGATAAAGGTGTATTCAGATAAGCAAAGAAACAGATATATAGATAGACAAACAAACAGATAGACAGACAGACAGACTGAGCCATGTATGTATGTATGTATGCACGTATGTATGTATGTATGTATGTGTATGTCCGTATGTATGTATGTATGTATGCAGGTATGCACGTATGTCTGCTTGCATGTATGCATGTATGTTTGTATGTACGTATGTCTGCATGCATGCATGTGCATATCTTTGTATGTATGTACACATACGTACATACATATATACATAAATACATACATACATACATACATGCATGCATGCATGCATGCATGCATGCATGTGCTGAATGTTGTTGATCATCTATCTGTTGGTAACTTCGGTGCATTCATCTTTTTTATTGTTTGCTCGCCTTTGTTGAAGTTTGGCAGTGCATTCATACCCAAAGTGTGTGTTTATGCGTATTACAGCATCACACGACATGTGATTGTATTCCTGCAGATACATGTGTGTGTGTGCGTACATAGACTCTCGCTCGCTCTTTCTCTCGCACATACGACATACACGGCACAAGAATACATGTACTACGAGCAAACCCGCATGCACGCAGCGCCACAGGAGATTTCGAATGCTCACCTGCCATCTAAGCGTGTATGAGGGGGGGGCGAGGTGCAGAATTACATAGTTTCGGATGTCAAGTGCCAAGAAACGCAACAGAAATGGTGAGCCAGACCTGGGCACGTTCCGTTTGTACGCAATCCCGAGGAGAACTCTAAACACCCCCTGCTCGCGGCAGCGGGGCAAAAGCGGTCCATCTCGCTCATATACAGTACCAGCAGTACTAGGTCGCAAGCAGCTTCAAAGTCCGAGACTATGCAAGAAGGTCCGCGAGAATCTTGCAGGGCTGCTCCTAACCGAATGCATCTCAACTACCGAAAATTAGGGCCGCCCCCAAGCCGAAGAGTCTGCTTCAAAACTTCTTTCAGGAGTGTCTAGCAGCATTTCGGCGATTCATGGAGTCCTTAGAACCAAGCTTGCAAACACGGAAGTCATTGAAGAAATGACCAGAGCTGGCATTCCAGGAAAGGCGCTTCGTCTCGCATGTCAAGCTGACCCCCACCATCAGCCTGAGATTCGCTGGCCGATAGCTACAGCTGCAGTGCGGCAGTTAACAATGGCAACCGAGGTACTCCTTTGCAGCACGAGCATTCACAAAACGCACCGGCGTTTCGAGCAAGACCAGAACCTGCACGAGGTATACCGGAAGCAAACTTCAACAACTCGGGAACACATGGAAAGAAGGCTTTTTCGGGTGGTCTCAACGCCCGGGCACAAGAGATGCGTGATGCACTGCTCTCCAAGATGCCTCAACATGGCTGCCATCCCGATCCTGACATGGAGGAAGTACTGTAGGGGCCTTGAAAGTTGGAATAAGGGTTTGGCAAAGGGGTACAAGTTAACATATCTATCTATATAGGCCAGAAGGAACTACAATTATCGATCATTTCCGAAATCCTCGAAACCGCCCCCGCTTCCCCCCGCCGCACGTCGGTATTTTATCGTGAATTCTACTACCCGGGCCGCCTGTTGGCCTCGAAAACTCTGAATCCCGCCAGCACTTGGGGGTAATCATTTCTGGCTGTCCTCCTGAATCCCGCCAATATACGGGGGGAGGAGAGCATACGCACCATGCTCCTGACTCCCACCAATACTTGCGGGAAGGGCCTTGAACGTGCTATTCAATCCGCTAGTTGTCTCTTGGCGGTCGCCACCGGTCTGCTGCTGCTCTCCAAATGATCAGATCTCATAGATGGTCACTCCCAATGGTCTTCTGCTAAACATTTGGTTGCTGGTGGTCTCTTGGTGCTCTCATGGTGGTCTGGTTGGTGGTTCGGTGTAGTGGTAGTTCCTCGTCCTCTCCTGGTGGACGTGCTGGTCCTTGTCGTCCTGGTCATTCGGCGTCGTCCTGGTCGAACTGTCCGCGGCAGTGGTCCTGGTGGTCGTGGGTCGTGATGGTCTTGGTCGTCTTGGTCGTCGCGGTAGACGTTGCCGTCGCGCAAGCCATTCACCGTCAAAGTCATCTATCACTGCTTGGGGCTCTACGCTGGCATACTGATTTCTGGTTATGCCACATTTTTCTGATCACTAGTTTAGACAGACAGTCGGCGTTGGATAGCACCTCCTTTCTTCCACATCCTTCCGAAAAGCGGGGATATGTCTTGCAGGCGTGGGGTCCATAACAAAGCAGGACTCGGGTCCCTTCACAGAAAGCGTCGTGAGTTTCTTTTTTGGAAAATTGCAGCAAAGGTTCCTCTTCTCTCGCGAGGTCCTCGGCCTTTCGCCCCTTTGAGGACCGCTGTTCTGGGTCTGCACCCTCCGCGAGCCTTCAGAGGCTTTGCAGGCATGATGCGGATGATTTATACCCTCTCCTTCCGGCGACACGTTCGTGAGGCTTCGGCCGGCGGCTACTTCACAGGGCACAGAGGATATTTGCAAGCATTGCCCACCATATGTCAACGGCAAAATGTATTCGCGTCTTCAGCCAGCAGCACTAGCAAGCATCACCAGACAAACTGACCCTTGCTTCGAAGTCTACTGATGCGAAGGCATGTCAGAATGTCGGCTCGTCTGGCAGAAACAAGTTTTGAGACTTTGACTGTTTCCTGGATCCGAGGCAATGGTGTGTAAGCGTGTAAGCTGGGAGAGCTCTAAAACCCGAACCCTGCTCCTTAACCCCTGAAGCCCAAACCCTAGAAAACACAATCTGAACATTAAATCCCAGACCATAAGCCCGAAGCCGCGGAATGCCTTTTAACCTAGATCTCTTTGATCAAGTTGCAAAGCCCGGACCATGGCACCGTCCCCGAGCTTCGCTGCGATGTGCAGGGGGTACAGGGTCTCCTTCCTTCTGGAAAACGGCTTAGGGTGTAGGATTTAGGCTTCAGGGGTCTCCCTGCATCTAAACATGTAGATTTTCTTCTTGGAGAGAGTTGGATTTAGATTTTGGACTGTCGTGATGGGTGTCCAAGAAGGCTTGGGTGCTGAGGGAGATCGAAGATGATCCTCAAAACAGTTGGTAGGTGATGTGGTGGCGCAAAGTTCGCAAACATGAACCTGCGGATATGCTCAGTGGAACGATACTCTGACACAATCACTTGCAATCATGCCCATCCAGCAAACAAAGCCGAGTTCTGAGGTGAAGAAAGCCAACCAGGAACCCTAAACTTTTCATCTTGAAACCTAAACCCGAAGTCCTAAACCCTTCTTGTGCCCCTTGTAATCCTTGAAAGAACCCTAAAGGAGCCTTTCTTTAACCCTTCGAGCTCCTGGGAAAGGGGAAGAAGCAACCTTGCGGCTGCTTCGGTGCATTTACATCCTCCCCAAAGCCGTGCTTCGTCAGAAAGGCGAGAAGCTCCTTCGCGTCTAGGTTGTTGAGGGAATTAGGGTTATTTGGATCATTAGGGTTTAGGGTTAAGCTTGTTTTTCTCTGGGTTTTAGGGCTTCGGATTTGGAGATTAGGGCTTTGGAAGGTGCCAAAGTAGCCCTAAGTGCAAAATTCAACCTGCCCTACATCAACAAAGCTGCCGGTCGCCCAGATCAGGACACCGTGGGCGACATGCTTGCTTTTGACTAATTTTCGGATTTTTGAGCGCAGCCCTAAATGCCAAAGCTGACCTAAACTCAAGAGCTTCCAGTCGAGTTTCGCAATTTCTTCCAGATCTGGCTACTTTGGGTAATACTTCTTACTTGTGGCTACCAGTACGTCTCAATTTATGAATGCCTCCCGGAGCTCTACCAAGGGATGTGTTGTTTCAGATGGTTTTCGAAGGGGCCAGTTGCAAGATTTTGAGGCTTTGTAGGTCCATTGTTTTGTCAGCGTTGACGGCCTTATTGGTATTCCCCTTGCCCAAATGCACATCATTCTGCTCTGCAACCAATATCTCATGCCTATGACCACAACAAACATGCTATATGCTATCAAGAAACTAAATAGGCCCAGGACAATGGTAGTGGTAATCGTCGTAGTCGTAGTAGTAGTAGTACTAGTAGTAGTAGCAGCAGCAGCCGGAGGAGTAGGAGTAGTAGTAGCAGTAGTAGCAGTAGTAGCAGTAGTAGCAGTAGTAGCAGTAGTAGCAGTAGTAGCAGTAGTAGCAGTAGTAGCAGTAGTAGCAGCAGCAGCAATACCACGAGCCGAAGCCGTAGCAGTAGCGGTAGCAGGAGTGGAGGCGGAGTAGGAGTACTAGTGGTAGGTACGAGTAGTTGTGGGAGTAGCACTAGCAGTCGCATTCGCATTAGCAGTAGCAGTAGTGGCAGTGGTAACAACGGTCGTTTCCGTCCTGGTGGCTACAAGTAGTAAGCAACAATAGCCGTAACAATAATGAGTCATGGTACAATTTGCGGTTATATCAATACTGCTATACATGGTCAGAGTCAGAAAGAAAGGGGAAAGGCCGACACAGTGTTTTCGGGTCGCTGTTTCAGTAGGCTGCACCCACTACGGACGAGATGTGTAGACTAACGCATGCGAGCGCCTCAGCTTTAGAAGACTTCAAGCGTCATCCGGCTGTCTGCTTTTGACCACAACAGAAGACCCGAAGCTGAAAACATCTGAAAACTGTGGTCTTCCAAAACCTTATCCCTTCCTGGTGGCGTTTCTTCTTCTTCTGCTCCCTCCGGAGAGTGCTTCCAACGGACCTGGCATGAATCAACAGACTTTCTTCATCAAGACCTGGTGAGTCGAAACCCTGCGGGAAAACCTGGTGAGTCGAAACCCTGCGGGCACCACGTGCTGAAGCATCCTTCACATAATATTGTGAGTGGCAAGTAATGGACCTTTCTATGAGAAAAACTTGACGAAGACATCGGTGATGATGATGGTAACGGCGACGATCATCCGAAAGATGATGATGACGAATATGACGACAATGAAGACAAAAACGATGATGATGACGAGGAGTTTTGCCGTCATCATGATGCCCTCCACTCTGCCACTCCTACTCCTACTCCTCCCCCTTCTCCGTACTCCTACTACTACTCCTCCTCCTCCAACTACTACTACTGCTGCTACTACTACCAGGTTACTACCACCACCACGACGAGGACTACTTCTGCTACTACTGCTACTGCTACTGCTACGGCTACTGCTACTGCTACGGCTACGGCTACTGCGACTGCTACTGCGACTGCTACTGCTACTCCTACTGCTAGTGCTCCTGCTCCTGCTCCTGCTCCTGCTCCTTCTCCTGCTCCTGCTCCTGCTCCTGCTCCTGCTACTGCTACTGCTACTGCTACTGACTGCTACTGCTACTGCTACTGCTGCTCCTACTGCTTGCCCCTACTGCTACTGCTGTTACTACTGCTACTACTGCTAATTACTGCTACTACTGCTACTGACTGCTACTACTGCTACTACTGCTACTACTGCTACTACTACTGCTAGTACTACTGCTACTGCTGCAGCGACTACTACCACGACTACTACGACGCTCGCGACCGGCACCGCCACTGCCGCCTCTGCCGCCACTGCTACTGCTTGTTTTCCTTCTGCTGCTACTCTTACCCTTTACTACTGCTGCTGCTCTTTGAACCTAACACTTAGGAAGCCCACTTGTAGACACTCCTGCATGTTGGAATGCCGCGATGTGATTTTCAGTCACATGATCCAGGCTAGTTCGTGGTCGCTAACACTTCTACGACACAGATGTGACCAGCAAGAATCCACACACTGAGCTCTCGTGAATCGTGGCTCCTGCTCCTGCTGCTGCTGCTGCTCCGGATCTGTATGCTGGGAAAGCTGCAGCTAGTTGCGGGTCCTAATTGTGTGCCACTCTAGCACTGTAACAATGGACGAGATCGAGCTTCCGAGTGATTCAGCGTGCGTGTGCAACTGCTGGAGAGCGCTACAGTGAAGTGCACAAAGCAAGCGACGGAATACGTGATTGCACTGGTGCACCAGTGGAGTGCGAGTGTGCGGATGCACCGGCGCACGCGGCATGCACGAGGCCACGGGTGAGTGTCAATCAGCTTGCGTGTAAGCGTTCATGCTCTAGTCCCATGCCACTAGTCTGCACAAGCCCAGATGACTGTAGCACGACAACTGCAATCCTTAACGTCTGGTGCAACAGTATACTGCTACAGTGCCAGTGATTGCCGTTGTGTAGCTGCATCAATATGCACGAACAAGGGGGGGTCACGGCACAGTGGCTCCGCGCTTCATCCGTCTTCCTTCCAGCTTGTCTGTTGCGAGTGGAGCTTCTCAATGCGCGTAGGCTTGTTTCCCCGAATCGAACGCCGTACAGGGCTTCTCCTCCAACTTGAACGGAGCGATACCGAGCGCTGAACCTTGAACAGATCCCCAGTCTTTGCAGCTCATGAGTACGGCACCTTGTGGAACTTGTAGAATCGTAGGAATTGGTGCGTGACTCGCGGACTTCGATGTCGGCAAGGCTATGGGGCCCCCTGCAGGCAAAGCACCGATCGGGGGTCGAAGCGGTTTAGTCATCATGCCTTTTGCAGACACGGAACATGTCAGTCGACCCTGGAAGCGACGGGGCGTTCGGCAAGAAGACCATGATTGCAAGAGGCACGTCCCCTGAACGGAAAGGCTCTTCGATGGCTATCTTCTAGGCCGGCTCCGTCCGAGTAAACTCGTCCTCTGCCCTACATCTCTGCTGCTTCACGCTTCAGGCACTGGAAGCCTCAGAAACATCGAGTGTTCAGCATGATACATATCCAACTAGAAAACTGATTATAACTGGTTTACGAACGCAAGCCGTCCAGATCGGTCCTGTTCAGTCCGGAAACTCAGATGCTACAGCTCAGAGATGTCGGCAGTCTGTTTTCTCGCACGAGCATGCCATGCAGCGAGCAGCAGTATCCGACTAAACATAGGCTTCGAGACCTATGTGGGCACTCGCTCGCAAGTTCCGCTTGGCTGAACTTGCTGAAAATCGCGCGCTCCTACTATCTGTACCAACTAGTTCACATGGGTTTATTCAGGATCTGGGAATTCAGGCAGATCAAACTACCTGCCTGGAATGGAAACCAAGGCCTCTCACCCTTAGATGAGGGAGCCGTGCCCAGGAAGTCGCCGAGAGCAGAGGAATTGTCCTAGAACCGCACCCATCCCCCCCTTCTTGAGGTATGACTATTTTTTACTAGTATAGTACTTATTATACTTATTACAGTTATTTTTATTATTACTATTATGGTAACACGCATTACGATTATGGTAGTTATGATCACTTCGCAAATGTGAAGGCACACAAGAACTCGCCGGCTCAGGGCTACCAGTAGTTGGTTTAAGCAACATGCATCCAGAGTGCTGTCAGCAAACACGGTACACCACTTGGCCCCTGGCTTGCTTGCAGCAGGAAGAGCGTGCACGCTGTGAAGTCACAACAAGTGTAGTCATTTTGGCGACCCAACACTACAATGTTACAAACTCCTGTATGTACCAAGCGTGTCTTGAAAAAGCAGTGAAGTCTCATTGCCGAGCCAGCCCCCGACCTGAAAAAAGGCCGTCAAGGCTTGTCCAATCGGCAGACGACTGCCTCTCTGGATTGGTTTGCTATACACAACATGAACATGCACGGCTCCAACTTGCTCTGGACCAAATTTCGATACCTCTTCTTAGCAGCAATCCCTGTTGCCTCCTTCATTCTCAGGTGAAGTGAGAGCCATGCGCACTGCGCTTAGTGTATACGCACCTGTTTTACCCTTTTGACGATCCGATGTATGGAAAGCACAAACACCACAAGAACAAAACATAGTAGGACCCCATTGTAGTCCTCTCGAGAATCTTTGCGCTTTCTGCACATCGAGTGTAACGGGTAGCGGCTAGCGCCTTCTTGGCGTTTTCCCAGTCTCAGTGGATGGTACAAAAGCCACCTTGAACCTGGATGGCCCTGATCTGGGAGGACCCGGAGGGAGACTGGGTTCTCAGCCCTTGGTCCATAAAGACACAGCAGAATCCACATTTAACCCAATGGGAATTAGGGTTTAGGGTTTAGGGTTTTAAAGATATAGCAGAATCCACATTTAACCCAATGCGAATTAGGGTTTAGGGTTTAGGGTTTTAAAGATATAGCAGAATCCACATTTAACCCAATGCGAATTAGGGTTTAGGGTTTAGGGCTTTAAAGATATAGCAGAATCCACATTTAACCCAATGGGACTTAGGGTTTAGGGTTTAGGGCTTTAAAGATATAGCAGAATCCACATTTAACCCAATGGGAATTAGGGTTTAGGGTTTAGGGCTTTAAAGATATAGCAGAATCCACATTTAACCCAATGGGAATTAGGGTTTAGGGTTTAGGGTTTTGAAGACACAGCAGAATCCACATTTAACCCAATGCGAATTAGGGTTTAGGGTTTAGGGTTTTAAAGACACAGCAGAACCCACATTTAACCCAATGGGAATTAGGGTTTAGGGTTTAGGGTTTTAAAGACACAGCAGAATCCACATTTAACCCAATGGGAATTAGGGTTTAGGGTTTAGGGTTTTAAAGATATAGCAGAATCCACATTTAACCCAATGGGAATTAGGGTTTAGGGTTTAGGGCTTTAAAGATATAGCAGAATCCACATTTAACCCAATGGGAATTAGGGTTTATGGTTTAGGGTTTTGAAGACACAGCAGAATCCACATTTAACCCAATGGGAATTAGGGTTTAGGGTTTAGGGTTTTAAAGATATAGCAGAATCCACATTTAACCCAATGCGAATTAGGGTTTAGGGTTTAGGGTTTTCAAGATATAGCAGAATCCACATTTAACCCAATGGGAATTAGGGTTTAGGGTTTAGGGCTTTAAAGATATAGCAGAATCCACATTTAACCCAATGGGATAATCCCAAATCCCAAATCCCAATTAAAGACACAGCAGAATCCACATTTAACCCAATGGGAATTAGGGTTTAGGGTTTAGGGTTTTAAAGATATAGCAGAATCCACATTTAACCCAATGGGAATTAGGGTTTAGGGTTTAGGGCTTTAAAGATATAGCAGAATCCACATTTAACCCAATGCGAATTAGGGTTTCAGGGTTTAGGGTTTTAAAGACACAGCAGAATCCACATTTAACCCAATGGGAATTAGGGTTTAGGGTTTAGGGTTTTAAAGACACAGCAGAACCCACATTTAACCCAATGGGAAATAGGTTTAGGGTTTAGGGTTTTAAAGATATAGCAGAATCCACATTTAACCCAATGCGAATTAGGGTTTAGGGTTTAGGGCTTTAAAGATATAGCAGAATCCACATTTAACCCAATGGGAAT
>BGNK01001864.1:22200-38658 GCA_003297005.1 Symbiodinium sp. clade A Y106 | reverse complement strand
ATTAGGGTTTAGGGTTTAGGGCTTTAAAGATATAGCAGAATCCACATTTAACCCAATGGGAATTAGGGTTTAGGGTTTAGGGTTTTAAAGACACAGCAGAATCCACATTTAACCCAATGCGAATTAGGGTTTAGGGTTTAGGGCTTTAAAAATATAGCAGAATCCACATTAAACCCAATGCGAATTAGGGTTTAGGGTTTTAAAGATATAGCAGAATCCACATTTAACCCAATGCGAATTAGGGTTTAGGGTTTAGGGTTTTAAAGATATAGCAGAATCCACATTAAACCCAATGCGAATTAGGGTTTAGGGTTTAGGGCTTTAAAGANAGCAGAATCCACATTTAACCCAATGCGAATTAGGGTTTAGGGTTTAGGGTTTTAAAGATATAGCAGAATCCACATTAAACCCAATGCGAATTAGGGTTTAGGGTTTAGGGCTTTAAAGACACAGTAGAATCCACATTTAACCCAATGGGAATTAGGGTTTAGGGTTTAGGGTTTTAAAGACACAGCAGAATCCACACTTAACCCAATGCGAATTAGGGTTTAGGGTTTTAAAGATATAGCAGAATCCACATTAAACCCAATGCGTATTAGGGTTTAGGGTTTAGGGCTTTAAAGACACAGTAGAATCCACATTAAACCCAATGGGAATTAGGGTTTAGGGTTTAGGGTTTTAAAGACACAGCAGAATCCACACTTAACCCAATGCGAATTAGGGTTTAGGGTTTAGGGCTTTAAAGACACAGTAGAATCCACATTTAACCCAATGCGAATTAGGGTTTAGGGTTTAGGGTTTTAAAGACACAGCAGAATCCACATTTAACCCAATGGGAGTTAGGGTTTAGGGTTTAGGGCTTTAAAGACACAGCAGAATCCACATAAGACACAGCAGAATCCACACTTAACCCAATGCGATTTAATTAGGGATTAGGGTTTAGGGCTTTAAAGACACAGTAGAATCCACATTTAACCCAATGCGAATTAGGGTTTAAGGTTTAGGGTTTTAAAGATATAGCAGAATCCACATTAAACCCAATGGGAATTAGGGTTTAGGGTTTAGGGTTTTAAAGACACAGCAGAATCCACTTCGGGTTTAGGGTTTAGGGCTTTAAAGATATAGCAGAATCCCAATGGGAAAAAGGCGAACAGGTACCTCATCCCTAAACTTGAGCTGCTTGGACCTTCGGACACCCGAGTTTCCGTCCGGAAGCCCCTAACATCCTGCGATTCCACCTCAAGCTCCCAGCATGCGTCCGGCTTCTTCCCGGCGTGGTCCTGTGCACTCCTGGCATAGTGATGGGTGAGTCAGATTTGCTGGGTGATTTCCCAAGATCACGGATGCCTTTTCTTCTTGTGGGCGTCAACTTGGGGTCTACATTACGATCTCGTCATTTTCAGAAGCTCCCATGTTGAGAAAAGGACATCCCTCAGTCTCGGCCACGGACCCAAACCTTTCGATCCGGCTCCCGGCGTCCTTGACAAAGTCTGCTGCCGTGCGTCCCTTGGACGTCTTCTTGGTTGGATCGGCACCTGGACTCAGCGGCAACGACTCAGTTGGACTTCGACATCTCATCTGATATCGAATGGCGTGCAAACATCGAGCTTCCCCTTGAAAAGGCCTGACACACATCTCCCAGCCGGCAAACTCACAGAAAAGAACATCATCGTCTTCAAAACTTGAGCCGCGAGGCCGTGCTGCCGGCACTTTCGGTTCTAGAGCTTTTAAGACTTCACTGGGAGTGTCGGCTCCAGCATAGCATGGGATCTCCCAGACCGTCCGTGGCTTTCGGGATTTTCGTGATCTAAGGCCTTGGGGCAGGAAACTTCCCATGTACATATGCACTTTTGTACACAGGTATCTACCCAATCGCATACCCGATGCTTTTATACACGTGTGCATCTGTTGGCAATTCTCCGAAGCAGGTCCCGAAAGAGTCCATGACTCATATACATAGATAGGCAAGCATATCGATAAGCGGATAGACGAACAACTACACAAATCGACGCCATGGGCCTTCAGCCAGCAAGGCCCGGATGGTTTGGCAATCGCCGAGCTGCGCCGCCACATGAATGGGGTACACCTGGAGCGCCGACGACAGGAAATTGCTATGTTGTTCCAGTCAGCGAACCCTTGCAGAAGTCTCAACCTGGGGTTGGTCCTAGAGATTCTTGACTTTAGACAGGCACACGCATGGATTTCAGCCATGCTGGACACCCACGGCGGCGGGGGTCGTTCTCATGAATAGGCTCCAGATGGCGCATTCCCCAATGACCCCACTCCTAAGCTTCGGACAGCGATCGAAAACCCAGTAAAGCTGCCCAAGAGGCGACTTCCTTCTTGGTCGTGAACCAGGCTGTACATCCGGGCGCGCGAGGCTCGTTGACCTTGAAACTCTGGCATTTCTGGGAATTCAGACCGGGCTTTCACATATCCTAGGCACATCCTGGGCAAAGCCGTGCTTCTTCAAAAAGCGCAGCAGCTTCTCCCGGCGCAGCTGCTTCACCTGGGATCAAGCAGCTCGAAGTTGTCCCACCCAAGGCAATAGAGAGGGGCACCTTGCCCTGCAAGGCAAACGACTCAGTGATCTGATCCGTCTCGCACATCCTGAGATGATCACAAGCAAGACTCCCAGCGACTGCATATCTTGCTGTTTTTCGCAGACATCGGACAGACACATGGGTACAGTCGTGTATAACATGCAATTCAGAACCAGCTTCGACTGCCGCGGCAGCAAAGTGGAGGATCCGAAAGAATCGGTATCCAATGACGGCCCCTGACCTTCTGAAGCACGCTCTCCCGAAGTTCTGCCCAGAAGCTCTTCCAGCAAATCCAGAGTGATAGTGGAAGCGCACGATTTGGGGCTCATTGGCCTTGGTGAGGCGAATCGGACGATGCGTTTCATCCACCTGGTACCTACGCAGACGAGTGCATTCTGACTCCTCGTCCCGACGAGAAATCAATTTTGAGTGTACCAAACACATCGAACCGCTTTCGACGATAAACCAGGAGCTGATGGCGAAGCTTCAAACTACCCAGCTTCTGCAAGTCTGATGACCCCGAGAAGCATCTGGATCCCCGTTCAAACCTCTAAGGTACGCAGATCGTGCCCGTTGGAAGCAATAACAAGCCGAGCAACGGCGTCGTAAAGCCATCATCGGCCATCATGGCTCCCAAAAACCTAAAATGACACAGGCCTCGAACTTGAGTCAGTCTACCTTTGATAATCAAACGGCTTTGTGCATAGATGCAGTGCCGAGTGCGAGGGTCCTTTGCAGGTCGCCGTCGACACCCAGAGGCTTAACCGACACTGGGTTCAGGCTTTTGCACCTTAGGGGCCTAAACAATTACCTATAGTATTTTGGGGGTTCCTTATTATAATTACAGTATCATATACCCCAAAACCCAAGTCTAATTATTAAGGCCCTTATAGTCCGTAGCCATTGTTGCTGCTGCAAGGCCCCATTTCACTGAGAGGTTTGCGTGAAGCTCTGGAGTGCCGGATGTGTGACCTTTTGCCCTGGCGTACCTTTATCAAACACTGCGCCCATGAGGGTGTTGATGAGTGGACTGGCGAAGGACATGATGGCCCACACCTGGGAATACATACCTTTCTGCTCCTGCAACCACCTTTAGCACTTGGCCGGGGAATGGGCGTGGCTTGCTGCTGTTCACGCAGATGTCTGATGAAATCGGTAGAATTCAGAAGTGGCAAGAGATCTGGGTACCGTTTTTTTTGTTTAGCGGCGTGCTCAACCCTACAAGGCGATGGAATGGCGAGAACATCACCCTTGATGTGGAGTATTACCAAAAACAGCATGAGTACCCTATCGGACTTGCACCAGTCCTTCGGTGCATGCAAACAGCTCAGTGAGCCATGGTTACCGCGGCCGGCTTCAACGACAAGCTCAGACTCGCACACATAATGACGGCTAAGAGTTGCAATGAGGACGGAGCCCCTTCTACCTGGCAGCACTTTCTCGTCTTTGCTGGGAAACAGTCTGAGGATGGCGCCGAGCTGTCAGTGTACCACTTCCACAAGGGGTCAGAGCTTCAGTTGAAGCGGTTGCTATACGGTGAGCTGCTGCTGATGTGTGTCAAGCCGTGGACCAACACGACCTGTGCATCTAACAGGGGGATGTCAAGCCGCATAGGGCATTTCGATTGGTGGTGGGCCCTTGTAGTAGCCCTTTTAAAGGACCCCTGTGCAGGAACCCTATTCTGATTATTAGGCTTCCGGCTCCAGGCTTCGACTCCTCAGCTCACACTTTTGCAAACTGCCGTGAACACTGCGGCTGGTGCTGCACCTGCCCGAAATAATACAGGGCTCTGCCAGCTTGGCACACAGCTGAGCTGATGTGGAAAAGATTCGGAACGAAGATCTGGAAGGATATCATCCGCTGCGTTCGCGACTTGATCCGAAACATTCGGGAATTCGACCGCCCGTTCTGGGTTTCGGAGACAAGCCTCTGCATCGCAGATGACTTGAAGGCACAGGTTGACATGTTTGCAGGGCGAACAGCAACTAATTATGATACAACACTGTATATTTATAGTACATTTTATTGCAAAGATACTAAACTACAAAGATGCTCGACTCTTGCTCCCATGCTACCCGGCCTTCCAGTGAATAAATGTCTACGGTGCTTTGCCTGTTCTCGCCGTGGGAAAACCAGCCCGAAAAGGCAGCGAGCAGGCTTCTTGACATGATTCTGTTTGGGTTCTGGCATAAAGTTAAAGATTGTAAAGTATAGGGAGAGGATGCTCTTCCTTGCAAACAGGACAAGCAGCGGGATTCAGCCAAATCCTAATACGGGAGCGCTCAGAAATCCTGCGCTCTGCCACTGCTTAGCGGCATTCCAAACAGATGGCTGCTGTCAGCTTTACTGCTAACTCAGACATTGCGATTTGAAGACTAAATAATCTGTACACAAGTGCTGAAGACTGATTCTTGCGGAGCGGGGTCAGCAATTCGCACACCCCCTGTGCTACTTCATGACTTGGAGGACATCAACTACCCCAAGTAGGCCATGACAACAGTTCATTATGTGGGTTACTATAAGATACTAGACAATTTATTGCAAGGGTATAGTCAGGATTTTACACAGGCTTGTCCAGAAAGTATCATCGCAATGTCCAAACGATGCGTGCATCACGAGGAACACAACTGCTCGTGCAGTGTGAACTTGCACAAACGATCGAAGTTAGTAGTGGTAGTGTCAGCAGTAGTAGCGGTAGTAGAGGTAGCAGTAACCGTCTTAGTAGTAGTCGTCGTCGCAGTAGTAGTAGAGTAGCAGTCGTAGAGTCGTAGTAGTAGCGGCGTGGATGGAAGACGAGGTCGCCGATCAGGTTTTCGAGGCCGGGACTTCGGACCCGGGCCGTAAGTTTGTCGGGACCAAGAGGAAGCAACCGCGGATGCCCGTTCACACGCTTAAATGCCAAGCACAGCAAGTGTATCCATAAGAGACTAAGAATGCTGCAGCAACTCATCGGAGCTATGGATATCTATCGTGCACAAAAGATGTTCATACGAGCCTAGAGCGACGGCAATGCACTGTACATACTGCCGAAGCAACACACTAAGGCAATCCGGGATTTGAGCTGAATCTAAACGAAGCTTGCGGCCTGCGGCCACGACCAGCTTGACGCTGATTGGCTCGCAAGCAAAGGCGCTGGAATGTGTGTCGGGTCTCGACGCCCCGAATCAGCATTGCATCTGTCTCTGCACCCAGGACGGAGATTTACTCCCGGCGTGGCTCCGCAGAAGTGCCACGACCTCCGCAACCGAAGCAACTTGAAACTTTCTCCAGTGTCGAGAATCTAGAAATCCCGTGCTATATCAATAAGTCGGCAGCATCACGCTGCACATTACTCTGCGTTTGTTGAGACCCCGAGAGCCTGCCTCGGTGCTGTCACCGCGGCCCTTTTGGGCGAAGTCCTCAGCTGTCCGGCCGCGGGAGGTCCGCTGCATTGGGTCTGCACCTGACGGCTCCAAACATATGAACTTCAGACAAGACTTCAAAATCTTGAAAGTTGTGACGACGCAGTCTTGCACCTTGACAAACACATCCCAACAGTGTGTTTGAACTCTGGCCACAGCTCCTTCAGCCAGCAATGCGCGGATGATCTTGTCGTCACAGAGGCGAGCTGCTACATGGATTGGGTAGACCTCGGCTGGAGAAGCTGAATTCGGTTGTCTAGCAGGCGGAGCACGGCGTCGTCACCCATTGGCGAAGTCTGTCACAGGACCAACGAATGCTGCAAAAAAAAACTCCCTGGCAGAACCAGAGCCGATATCTTCGAGAGATACGATTGAGTTCTTGGACTCAGCACATGCAGAGCGCCATCCGGCGATCGACAAGATTTCACAGTTCCAAGCAGCGCTCTCCCCCGAGAAGAAGGCGCAGCCAGCAGGCAAGCGGGGTTCCGCCACCTTCAGAGACGGAGCAGCTTGGAGGGGAAACTCGGCAAATAATGAAAACTGGCGAGGTCCGACGTACCTTGGAACTTTCGCTGCCCTGCCACTTTGACTGCTTGACCTCTCGGTTTACTCAAAACCCCCTGAGCCAGGCACATCTGAGAACCCGTGCTTCACCAAGAACCTCATGCATCTTGACAGGGTCATAACGACTACCGTCCCGACTGAAAGGACAACCATGGACAACCTACGCCGTCTGGAGAAACAGGTCCGAGGACACCGACAACGACTGAGAACATGCTGAAGAAACCCTGCACCATGATGCTTCAACTCTGATTGAAACCAATATATTTATATTAGATATGATTATACTGACTATGTCTGCCTTCTTTAGATCAAACTTGATTTCATCATACTCTACCACCTTGGATTTCTCCTGGCGACACTCACCTCCTAGGAATGGCAGGAGCAGTGCAACTGTCAAAAGGAAGATCGACCTTCACCTGAGCAGATCGGCAGCAGTGTAAATAAATATGGAGGACTTACAACTTTAGTTGTGTTGCGGCGACATGATAAAGGGTCATCAGAATGCAAGCACTAGTCCCTGCGTGACTAACAATAATAGCACTAGATTCTAGATATACTGGCAGTGGTTAGCTGCTAGCTGGGGCATTCAAACATATGGTAAGATTCGTACGGCTGACGGTCAATGCTCCACGTTGCCAATGCAAGGCAGCACCATAATTTCTCCCAGCAGTGGTGTTTACACGTTATCAGTAGTATTCGCAAAACTCGCCGTGAGAATACACATTGCATGCAATGTCAACATAGATTACACATGTGTGGGACAAATTCGAAGTGTCTTCTTCATTGGTGAGAACATGAGCCTGTCAATCCTAACAACATGAGATAAGTTCAGCGCCAGCAATCTTGACAATACTAGGTCAACGTCTGCTGATACTACGGAGCCTCCAAGAGGATAAGAGATAAGTGCACCATGAGGCTCAGAGCCATGATCTTGTTGGCAATATTGCTAACACTAAATAAGCAGCTTCACTCATATTTTCACCCCGGTGTTGTGGAGATCATTCATCGCGATGCCCTTTGGCATTCAAGAAAGAGGCATCAAAACGCCACGTGTGCTGAGGCATCGAAAGGCTCAGGGAGCCGATGATGCCAACAGCACTTGTTCGCCGCCGGCAGACCAGGGCGGGTGGGCGGGAAGCTTGAGCAGAGGATCAAAGAATTCACATCGCAGCTTATAGGTCAAGCAGCTCCACTCATCTTTTCACCCCCGCGTTGTGGAGATCATTCATTGCGATGCCCTTTGGCATTCAAGAAAGAGGCATCAAAACGCCACGTGTGCTGAGGCATCGAAAGGCTCAGGGAGCCGATGATGCCAACAGCACTTGTTCGCTGCCCCACTTCCAAGCCAGGGCACTAATGAGTCCCACGAAGAAACTTTCCACCACTTGTCCCATGCGAGAGCGCGTCCTGCCCGGCAGCAAACAGATGATACCACGCACGCACTGGAATGCTACTCTGCCTTAAGACAATAGCCCGTCGGAGAACAGCACCAAAGTCATCAGCTAAGGCAGTGATGAGCGTACGAGTCGACGGTGCCTGCATCGGCAGGAAGGTAGTTGCGACGGCTTCCTGCAGGTATACCTCCATCATCTGCAAGGACAGCCATCGTCCCCTCCGCCTCACAAGCTCGCTGCTTTCTGTTTTCTGTAAGCTGAAGCATCCACGTAGCACCTCCTGGCCGAAAAAAGGCCAGATCGAAGGCAGCCTTGCCATCAATGACTAACCCTAAGCGGTCCAGAAGACACCGAAGTCGTCTGCGAAGAGTACCTGAAGACACGGGTCAGAGGCTAGCCTCGGGATCCAGGTAGGCAGCCGACAACAACTGAACACCAGCGGCTGCCGGGGGCGGAGTGCCCACATCGCCTCAGGACAGTCGGAGCTTTGGCCGCGCCTTTGGAGCCACAGGTGGAGCAGCCTCCTCTGCAGAGTAATATGTCATCCGGTCTTGCTCGGGGTCGGGAGCCTGCACCCAGCTGAAGGCCACCTGAAGCAAAGCACTTGGATCCGGCCACCGCTCGGGAGCGAGGTACGAAAGGCACGAGGAACTCCGGTTCCTCGCCCGAGATCAGGGGCAAAAACCTTTGGCAGGCCTCCGCAACTAGATCTACTAACACCACTGCCACAGGGGGGCCGGCTGGGGAATCCGTGGGAGACTGAGGGAGAATTCTCAAGGGCTCCCAGGGCTGCCTTGTAGGACCTGAAAGACCTGTAGAACGGAAGTGTCGCCCCCATCAACAACAGCATACAACCTCGAAGGAAGGCTGAGCACGGGCGATGGGCCCACTGCTCCGACGCGGCCTTGCAGCTTTTCCCGCGCCCAGCAGCCAGCTTTCCAGGCTTTCTGAATTCTCGCTCGAGGCGAGAGGTTTGCAATCGAAAGGCAGCGGCCCTGCAAGTGATCCTGTGCAACAGGGACTGTGAAGACGGGCGGCCTTGCGAGGAGGAGCTCGGGGCCGGCTGGGGAACCAAAGCGGGGCTCGGGACCAAACCTTAAGGCGGACTGAGCAGCAGGACCACCTTGCAACCCTAAACCACTAGGGAGGTCCGGGGGGGAAGAGGCAGCAGAAGTCACTCTCCCGGCACTAGGGTAACCACTAGGGGTAAGGGGCCTAGAACCCTGCAAGGGTTCCTGTGCGACAGGGACAGAGGAAACACCGGCAGGCCGAGGCAAGTGAATCACGGGCAGCGTAGGCACAGGGTTCGAAGCTTTCGAGGAAGATAAGAAGCTCAGCAGCCTCTCAAGGACACGTCATTATTGCCGGGCCGAGGCCTGTGCCGCATGCAAGTAGCCCTGGAGTCTACCAGGACCTCGGGAGGGCCTTTCGCCCAAATCAACAGCTGGTCGCAGCGGAAGCAGCAAACCCAGCCGCCACAGTAGAAGTCCAGTAGAGGAGGCCCCGAGGACGAAGCCCAAAAGAAGACAAAAGCCAACGGTGGGCAGCGAGGAGGGACAGCAGTACACCGGGCACCCCAACCCCCAAAAGTTGGAACTCAATCCGAAGTGAGCCCACCGAAAAACCTCAACCCAGTTCATGAAGCTTGAGCAGAGGATCAAAGAATTCACATCGCAGCTTATAGGTCACCAACAAGAGTCTGAGAATGACATCTACAACCTCGTGAAATATTAATATCGACACATTTCCATTCTAGTTCAACCGAACTAGCTATGATGTTCATAGTTACATTCGTGCTCCCACGAGTCCAAATGTGCGTGCCCAACTAAGCTGAGCTCGAAATACGCACGGCACTCTGTTGGGATGGGGGTTCCTCGAGTTCTGGACGCCTACAGTAATGGATCAGGACTGTGGATCCCAACTGAAAATGTGCACCAGGCCAGAGCGAGAGCCGCTCATCCGCCAGAGGAAGCGCCCGTCGCGCACGCACGCGTCTTGCATCCTCAATAACCAAATTCCCTTCACTCCGAACACAAAAACACCATAGTGTTGCCGTGCTCTTTGAGGAACAACAGCAAACTGCAGCAACCACCATGACGACCATGCTACTAGGTGAGTCCAACTATGATTTCTTCAAGAAACAAAGCTAAAGCGTGCATCCTCGGCCAAGCGGCTCTCGAAGCTTTTGTCTTCGTGTGAGCTGCACTTGGCTTGCACATGGGTCGTCCAGGACGCCTGCTTCGGTCATCCGGGCTGCAACACCACAAAAGCTTGCAAATGCAGAGGGCTAACACGATGAGAGGTAGGGCGACCCGTCCCTCTATTGAGAGGTAACGTCTTTCATCTTTAGCTTTCGGGAATTGATGTAGCAAAACCTCCCCTGACACCTTCAGAAAATCCACCAGTCTTCAGCGTGAGTGCCCCGATTGGATAGTGCACAACCGGCGAACTATGTTCTTCGTGGCGGACGTGGCAACCAATGCTTTGCGCGAAGGACATGCATGCCTACGAGCAAGGTCCACAGAGCCTGGTCAGTTCCAGCACCGCATTCCAATCTTTCGGAATGCCCGCACATTCAAGAGTCCGTGTTATCATGTCGACATCCAACTTTCCTTGCCCAATCCACCTGCCTGAGACGATTTCTGAAAGACTCTCCAGGCCGGCATCAGGGTCCACAAAGGACGAGCCGCTGCGAGAGCGCTGGAGCATTAGGTCCTTATGAATCTTCGACTCACACAAAAGAAATATAGTATTTTTGGAATCATAGTACGTTAGTATTTTAGTATTACAGTATTGTACTATTGTTTTATTCCATTAAAATGTGCCTCCATTACCGACACACTGGTGTACATGAAAACTGCCCTCATGACACTTCTGGTAGGAACGCAGCTGATGTACTACACTTTTCCTGGTACCCGTACCACATCATGGCTAGGCAGCTAAGAAACTAAGAACCTCAGGCCTCCAACCGTCTTTAACTTCAAAACAGGAAGACCCTCCAATTTGTGCCAAGAACCAGCAGGTCGACCTTCTGTCACAGCAGGCCAAGGTGAACGAAATCTTGAGCCGCGTCGAAGATGACACGAAATTCAGCGAGCAGGAGAGTCGATGTACCGCAACCCTTGCTGAGGTGGGCTAGGCGTAAGCATCAGGCTTCCACTATGCCTGTGCAGGGGCATGCAAAGTCGACACGCATTGGCGAAGTGCGGCAGCAACGCAAACTGCTCACGGATCTCCGATGACATGCTGGGTCCTGCTGTACAAATCCTTGCCAGACGTGCTCTACGCTACGTACGATGTCAAGTGATACGTCGTGGGATCGGCGTTCGAGGAAGCCTGAATGCACAGAGCGGCTTCCTGTTTGAAGGTGCGCTTGCGCACATCCCATGATGTCTGTGCAAGCGAGATGGGATTGTCTCCTCACGCCCGAACACGGGATCTTCATCTGGCTTGTGTCTTGCTGGCACTATTCGCATGCAGATTTTCTCATGCCTAAGCCACGGCTTAAGATCAGCTCATGCCGGGCTCCATTCAGCCCGATTGCCTGAAATAATGCGACGTGGTGCACCCCTGCGACCGGCCAAATTCTTTCAGCCATGAATCAATCCCGTGGTGTGACTCGACGAGCTGCCACGACAGCACCGGTTGAGTTGTCTGCGTCTTTTCGGAGCACACTTTCAAAAGTTCCCCCTGTTTGGCACATGTCTATTTGGGCGCTGCACAAGTTTGGCGACTCTCCGCCGTCGAACTCGACATCATGAAGCATAATTCCACGCTCAAAAGGTGGAAAGCGTTCAAAACCCCAAGACACGGACACCGAGCACAGGGCTAAGGTGCAAGGGTGCAAGCGTGCATCGATTTTGTGCTCTGCAGGACGAGATCTGCGACCCACCCATGCTATCCCCGGCGGTGCGGGGATGTGCAGAACCGAACTGGCTTCAAAAGAGACCAGGGGAATGCTGTACTCCTGGGGAGGTGCCTTTGAGCTGGTTCATGACGACACGGAGCTAGCTTCACGGGAAAACAGCAACACCAGAGTGTCGGTCGATTGACCAATGACACAGGAGCTGCCAACCACAAAGTCCAAGGCACACTTGCTTCGCAAGGTCACTCAAAGACTTCTGCTGCACTAAAAAGTTGCTAAACTGCTGCAATTCAACTTGGGAGCTTACCCATTACATATCGAAACACGACAACGGCTTTGCTGCTTGGGGCTTGAATTGCAGACAGGTTCTTAAATCGACACCACCTTCTTCCTTCTCCAAGCTTCCTCCTCGACAGCAGGTGACAAGCAGATGCGGGACTGCTAGTTGTTTTTCCGGACGAAGGACACGGGGCTGCACTCGTCGCCCGTAAGTGTTGCTGCAGAGGTCTTCATGCAATGGAAACTCGGAGTCCTCGTCTTCGACATCCAAACATCGGCCTCCAGAAGCAAAGTGCAGAAAGTGAAGGCCTGGCTGTACATATGCTACTACCTTGCAATACATCTCGATTTTGTACTCGCACAATATGCTACATCATGATGAGTCAAAGCCACAACGCGCTGAGAATCACGCCGAGAACTTGCACGTCAACCCGGTTGGGGTTGGGCCTTAGAAACTAACAACAGGGCTGCTCAATCTTTATCTGAGTTGTTCCGGGATACCGGCTGAGACTCACAGCGATCTGGGCACTCGTCTGAGCCCTCCTCTTCCTTGTGGCTAACATCAGAAACAGTGCCGAGGAATCTGATGGTACGTCTGCTGGACGAGTCGCTGTGAATATGGCCGTAACATCGACGACCGAAGGTGTGCTCGGAGTGGTCCCTCCTCTGCACCAAAGGGCCCAGGCAGCTGAAATCTTCTAAACTTGCTCAAACCTTGAGAGACTTCTCAGTCGCGCACCTGGCGATGCGAAATGGGCCCGCGGCCGCAAACAAATCCTGTGCACTTGAGTTGTGCCGAGGGGTCAGATCACAGCACCAGCGGGAAAGGTAGGGACGAGCTGCCCACACGTTTCAAGGCGACCCTGTAGAGCAGTCGAGCCCCGACTACCTCTGCTTGTATATGTATCCGACTGCGCATTGCAAAACTCAAAGTCGGAATTCCTGCGACAGTGGCGAAGGCTCCCGAAAGATTTTCTGCACATGGGACAGCTGACCTCGAGACAGGAAACTGTAGGAATCAGAACTGAAAGCAGCTCTTCAGCCAGGCCACTTCACGCACCATCCAATTATCTGCACACTCTCCGTGAAAGGCGTGGCCACATGGTAGCTGCAACCTCGGGGGGGAGGCTCGGAACTGCGAAAAAGCGACCATGGAGGAGCCATGGAGGCTACTGGGCCCAGGGCACCCCTGCCACCTGCGAAACCTTCACACAGAGAGCTCTTCAAAAAGCTCCCAGAAATTTGCATCGGCCCCCCCAAGCCTTGGAACCGCGCTGTGGGCTGAAGGCCAAGTCCTCCTCGGAGGAAAGCAAAAAAAGTGCAGTGCGGTGCGGTTTAAGTGAAGAGACCAAAGAAGCACTCCGAGCATCGGTCTCTCAGCTCTGACAGCGGCTCCAAACCTGCCGCTGCGTGAAACGTTTGGGAAGTGATAAACCAGCGGCGATCGAATCTACGCTGAGCCGCAAGCAGATTGCACAGTCGCCAGGACATGATGTGGCCTGCAGCTAAAGCAACGCATACCCTGAATGTCAACGGCCAATGGGTGCTCGGCTAAGTTGTCACATTCAACCAGCTGCGCTGAAGGTCCACCCACCAGCATTTTCCACACCTCTGCAACACGGATCTACCCTGTCTCTCTCGCATGCAAAAATGTTTTGCGAATGGGCTGGGTGGCATGCCTTTCTCTTGAGACGTCGGATTTCAGGTGCCTGCTGTAATCGTGACCACGTGCAAAACTCCCGACTGATGCTAAGCTCAAGATACGAAAAAGTACGGCAAACCAGCCCTGCAAAACTTGCAGCGAAGTGTAGTGGCGGCTCTGGTTCAAGTATGGGATGTGAACAGAAACCGCGAAGGAGCATCTTACACCTTTCCCTGGCCTCGTGAGCGTACAGGTAATGAACGAGGAAGAAATCCATGCTGACTCCCTGCCGTTGCATGCATCATCGAGAGATGCAGACCGCAGCTCCGTGCAGAGAGTTCAGGACGGCACCATAGCTAGGCCGGCCATTGCGACCAGCAGCCGGACCATGTTGTCCAGCATATCTGCCATGTTGTAAACCTGTGCACAGTTGGCGTCGAGTTTGCAAAAATCGATGAAAGTGCTGCAGAGGTGATGTGCCAAGCAACCAGGAAAGTCCAGTATTGGCACAATCAAAAGGGCATCAAAGGAAAAGCACGTAACTTGCAAAAAAGCACACATAAGATTGCTGCATGCGCCTCGGTGACAAATGTGCTGTCAATGGCAATGACTGCTGCGTTCACCTGAAACACATTGCATATCCAGTATCTCTTATACATTACATTATATGATATATCTATATCTATATCTATCCCATGATTCAACGATTGCCAGCCAGTCTGGGCTCTCAGCCGCGATCGAAAGCACTGTAGACCAGATGAGGTTCGTCGTGGGCATGACAAGCCACAGGCGCTGCCTCCCATGGGAACTAATAACTAAAATCAATACGACATGCCGCATGTCAATCATGTGGGCCCAACTGCTGTGGCCAGAATTTTGCAACACTCTGTCCCTCCCTATTTTTCTCTTTCTGGCCTGGTGCAGCGATATGGAATGTACAAGCCGGCAAAACACGTCATCAATGTCATCAAGATGACAATCTGGCATCAGGCAGTAGTGTGGACTACAAGCTTTACGTCCGACGCGCAGTACTTTTGCCTTTGGGCAACGTGCAAGGTACTCCCTGCAAACAACCGGCAGCGGAACCGCAAACAAGTAGTGAGGCATCATGACGAAAAGTAGCCACCTGCAGCTGCACTTGCGGTTGCAACATACTTGGCTCCTTCTTGCATCCCCCGCGAAACCACAAATGCTCAGCCGTGAACCCGGAGATGCAAGCAGCCAGAAAGGCAGCACATAAGCTGAACATCAGTGTGCAGTTCATTACACTAAGACCACGAAGTGGTTCAAAAAATGCAACTTCTACCGGCGCAAAGCACTGACCAAACCTGTCCTATATGGTAAAATGTTGCTACGTGCTGCCCTTCACACCGAAAAAACCTGGCCCGCGAGTGGTAACCATGTAAAAACGGCGTGCACTTTCTATTACGGTTGCACAGCTGTAATTAAACATGAATTCCCTCGTGTTCTGCTGAAGTGAGTTCGGCAAGAATGCATTCCATCATCTGCGTCAACGGTCCAAGTTCTTGCCAATCAGTGGTTGACCGCCGCCAAACGGGATTCTGTATGCGAAAATGGCATGTAACCAAACTTTCACCTCCTGCACAAAACCGTTCCCGGAACTGCATATGTAGATTCGACAGTGAATCAGTTGTGAGCATTTTGCGGCTCAACGCCAAGAATCAAACGGCGAAAGACAGAAGCAAATCGACAAAAAACATCGAAAAGCAACACACTGACAGACCAAACAAAAAAACAAATTATCTGCAGCAAATTTAGTCAAGCACATCAACAACAGAGCTATCGTTTCGTAGATCTGTGCTAACAGCAGCTCCTCTCGTCAACTGGATGCGTTGGAAAATCGGTCATAGTTTTTTCAGTTTCTCATGTTGCACGCGACGGGGTCACTGTGCTCCCACAACTCAGGTGCGGCAAGTCTTGCACGCGTTCGTGCACATCCATGAGCCCAGCTCCCACAGCTGCAAGTCGCCAAAAGGAGGCATATTGTTTTGTCTCGCCAAGGGCAAAGATAATCCACCGCGACTTGAAGCCAGAAAACATCCTCATCAAAGCTGAGCTTCCGTCGTTAAGGCGGACTGATTGGCTCCGCGTGACTTGCTCTGGATGTTGTCCGGTGTTTTTGACATGCCCGCCAGCGACGCTTCAGGATCCTTGTTAGCGACTTCGGCTGCTGCTGCTCCCTTTCGCAAGCACAAGCGGGCATTGTCGCACCAGTTGTGGCCTCAGTTCCAGTACTGTGGAGGCCCCTTGTCCATGGCAATGTTTTCGAGCAGTTTTCAACCCCCCAAAACCGGCCCTTACTTTGGCTGGTTGTTGCCACCTTAGGCCGCTCCTAAACTTCAATCCGTTACTCCGTCTTCCGAAAATGCACGCGAAAAACACAAATTGCTTTTGGGCAATGAATGCAATATCCTGTCGTAAAACATAGGAGACAAAACCAAAGCACAGCAAAGAGAGCTGACAAAGACAAAAGCCAGAACGTGCTGGAATCAAAGGATGCAAACACACATCGGNCCAAAGCACAGCAAAGAGAGCTGACAAAGACAAAAGCCAGAACGTGCTGGAATCAAAGGATGCAAACACACATCGGCACACAATATGAAAACTTGGAAACCGAGCTTTGCGAGGGTGCACACACCTGAGGGCCTGTGCGTTGAAGCTGTTTTCTTTTCACCTTTTCAACCCCTGTTTCGGAGCCCACAAACCTGGATGCGGCAGATTGCTGCGGTTGCCAGTCGACACTGCTGCA
>BGNK01001863.1:49143-125923 GCA_003297005.1 Symbiodinium sp. clade A Y106 | reverse complement strand
ATGGCTCGGCCGGGAGGAGATGCTACAGAAGGTCTGGTCACCGAAAAGGCGACGTCGAGCCGGGACAGCTGCCGGCACGACGAGTCGCTCATGTCCATGCGCACACGCGTGTGCTACACGGCAAGTTTTGAGACCGTAAAAGAAAAAAAGAGTTGTGGGGGATGTTGAGGGCTTGGGGTTGGAATTCCGGGTGTAGGGCTTAGGTATTGTAGTAGGGCCCTTTTACTACACTTGACTTGGATCCCGCTTACATAGCGAGGCCCAGTCGAAAGAAAGTCACAACGACTTAGAACTAGTGATAGGGTTTGGGGCTTAGGGTTAGTTTTGAGAGCCAGCTGAGATCTCGTTGGAGAACTGAGTTTTACAATCCTGCTGGCAATCATGATTACATCGAATCCGTTTTCCACATCTTGTGACTCCATCTAGCTGATAAATGTTGTCAAATAAAGAACCCCACTGCGCAAACCTCAATCTCACAATGGGATGAACAGCGCGGAATAAATGAACACAAAACCCGATGGTCTTAATTACGCCTTTGCGCCGATCCTGCGCGCTGCAACGATGGTTTACGCTGTGTGCCTGTTTAGCCGACGCCGAAAGCACCTGCAGTGCGATGTAAAACCCTAAACCCTAAACCTCCTTGCTCTTTTCAATCGGCCTCCTGGGCGTGAGGGGGTTGGCCCTTCATACAGGGGCCTTAATGATTAGAATAGGGTTCATTTAAAGGGGTCTACAGGGGCGACTATGAGAGCTATTCTCAGGATTTTGTATAGGGGCCTTAATGATTAGAACAGGGTTTTTTTGGGGCCCCTCATACAATAAGTATAATAAGGAACGCTCAAAATAGCATTGGTAATTACTAAGGCCCCTGTATTACACCCCGAGCTCGAAAGTCCTAAAGCAAAACCCAAGCCTGAAAGCCTCAAGCCCTCTTGACGGAACAGTGGTGTTCAAGAACGTGAGATTAAGAGAAAATGGTCCCTGAAACCTTCTTAAAACCCGTAATACCAGGCTTTATCAAGCCCGCTAGAATCTAGAATCCACCCACAAATAATAACTTGCCGTTCGAAGGCCAGCCGAACTGCGACTTGCTCAAGCTCCTCGGCTCTGCAATAGAACAAGTTTAGCGTTAAAGGGTTGCCTTCTAAAAAAGGGGGGTGCATAATAGCGGCTTTCGGAGTGTTGTAGATTTCGGCTTCGGTTCTAGAAGAGTTTTAACGGATGGTTTAGATGGTTTCATACGGGGTTTCCTAGCATTAGCGGTACTTTGTGTGGTACATGCTAGGGCTGTCTAGCTTCCCTAAATGTTGACAGGATGAAGGTTTCTGAAAGCTGAACGGGGGAACCCTGTATAGGCGTATAGGTGTCTGTATATCAAGGATCTACTATCTAGTGGCATCCCATATTTCTGGAACTCCCATGTGAGGGCAGCAATGCTGAACGACAGTCATACCTGTAGTAAAGCACGAGCAGTTTTGGCAAGTATAACATCCGTGTAGGGGTCTACTCCGCTTAAGCTTACGCGGTGAACCTTCTTGCCGCCAGGAACTCAGCAACGACGGAAAGGGCGTCTCAAGAAACCTAATCCTATAAACGCCGTCTTCCCCGCAACGAGCTCGCTGTGAACACGTGCCCTTTCCCCGGTTGCACTCATCACCACCTCACACCCCATCTCCTAGGTTCCTGAGCAGCCCCTTTATAATAAGGGGACCCTTTTTCCTACTAAACTATTTGGTTCTAATACGGGGTCCCTAAACCAAAAAGGGCAAAAGGGCACCACTCAGGAACCTAGTCTCTCAGCCCGAATCCCCAAACCCTGAACTCAGCCCCAATCCCCAAACCCATCTCTCAGCCCCAATCCCCAAACCCTGAACACCATCCAAAACTGTCGCTGCCATGGCGTCCACCCACTTCTCTTCGTGCCCAGCATTCTCAGCATGCTCGAAAAGCTCCTGGTTCGGACAAGTCTCTAGTTTGGGAGTTTCCGAAAATCAGGAGTACCCTATTTTGGGCGGGGTCCTTATAATAATAAGGATCCTACCATTTAGGCTACTTTTCTAGGGTTCCCGATTCTCGGAAACCCCCATTTTAGGGTTTAGAGTTGAAGGTATCGGCCCTAAACCCTAAACCTAAACCCCCTAACCCTAAATCCCTGGCAGGAACCCTAATAGATGCCTTAAAGGAACCCCTATAGACTCTTCAAAGGGGCCCTTATAGATCCCTTAAACGAACCCCAGGTAAGAAAGGCAGGTTCGGGCCCCCAGAGATTCTCGCGAGCAATCTGAGCCCAAGCAGGAAAGGGCGCACAAAACCCTAAACCGTATCCGCCACCATCGGGACCCCGGGCTTTTAGGGGTTTAGGGTTTAGGGGTTTAGGGTTTAGGGTTTAGGGTTCAGGCGGATTGAACCTGCGCCAACGCAGAGTCCTCTATTATCAGGAAAGATCTCACCAGTTCTGGCGGCTCCTGGTATTTTCGCCCTCGCTCCTCTCATATCGCTAAAACTATTATAGGGGCCTTAATAAATAGAATAGAGCTTTGGGGCATACTTTTCTCTGGTTATAATAAGGAACCCCACAATAGTATTGGTAATTTCTGGGAAGCACCTTTCCCTCCATGATGCTTCCCAGAACTGAGGCCAACCCTTCTCCAGTCCACAAAACCCCAAATCCTAAACCTCTCGAACCAGAAGCCTGGAAAAGGAAGTAAACCTAAGGCCCTTCAACCGAAGTCTCAAAAGCCAAGACCCTTGGTATATTATACGACTCTACTTATTTATGAACCCTAAACTTTTAGGCCCTTTTGCAGCGGGCTTGCCTCGTCGCTCGGGGGCTCCCTCTGCTAAGAACGTGTGCCCAAGCAGAGACGAACTTTCGAAACCCCTGGAACTCATGACATTGCTCCAAGCGCTCGTGCCAAAGCCCTAAACCCTGATCCCTCCTGGACGGTTTCGATGAAGTGAGGCTTGCCCTGAGCACGTTCGAGAGTTGGCTTCCACTTCGCCGCCGAGTTGTAGCCTTGGCTTGGGGTTTAGGGGTTTAAGGGTTACTATCAGGGATCTTTCAGTGTATTTTCATTTCGGTGCCTTAATAATTAGAATAAGGTTTGGGGCCCATTATACTAATAAGGAACGCCCAAAAGAGTATAGGTAATTATTGAGGCCCCTATAGTACGCTCTCGCAACTCGGACTCTGGGGTTTAGGGGTTTGGGATGTAGGGTTTAGGGTTCAGAGTCTAGGGTGGCTTAGGGTTTAGGTATTTGGGGTGTGGGGGTGAGGCTTGGGCAAAAAAAATTGGGGTTGAGTTGTTGTGCTTGTTGGTGCTGTGTGTCGGATTTTGTTCTTTACGCTCCCGCAACTCGGACAAGCCAGACGAGGTCTCTGCGTTCGGGTCGGTTACCATCTACGGTCGAGCAGCCTCCTCCTAGCGTTTAGGGTTTAGGGTTCTACGGTTGCGTCACTACGGATTTTGTTCTTTAGGGTTTAGGGTTTAGGCTTTGGGGGTTTCGACTTTCGGAGCTTCAGTTCTTGGGTTGTGGTTTGTTGGGGGTTACTAGCTGTCGGCAAGAGGTGTTAAACCCTTTCCCAAAAAGCCGAAGCCCTGAAGCTGACGGCAATGTCCTTAAACCCCAAACCCCGCAAAGCCTCAAATCCGAAGCCCCTGCCGCAAAGAATCCAAAACCCTGCAGGCCAAAAACACTGCTAACGACCAAATCTCAATTCGCAGTCGCAAGTCCCCTGGCCTGCAAGCTTTGTTGACTAACTAACTGTATGGATTCTGGGTATTCAGGGTGGCAATTGAAGACAAAGCAGCTTCAAGACCCGTATGCCCTTTGTAATCAAACGGCTAAGCTGTGGTACTTTCTCATATAATATGCTTTCCTTATTATTGCGACTGGCACTCCTTCCTGTAAGCCCCGCAAGCCCCTCATAAAGTTAAATCCTAAGCCCCAATCACCTCGGTGGCTCTGTGGGCACCAAGCCGCTTGCTGAAGTGGCTGCTTGAGATGCGCGGGCCTGCCACAGGAATATCACCAATCAGGAAACAAAACGGTCTGGTGCCGACTCTAGGCACCCTTACGCGATGTAGGGTTTAGGGTTTAGGGTGTTGTCTATATTGGGACCCCGCAAAACAATCAGTTCTCGTAGGTTTACGGTAGGGTCACGGGTTCAGGGTTCAGGGTTTCATGTCGTAGGTGTAGAGCTCAGCAACTGAGACGGACAGCCTGATAGCTGGATTACACAGACAGGGGGAGCCTTAGCTTCGTTGCAGAGCTCCAACCTGATTACTACTCAGAGTAAATGGTCAGATCGTAATAAGCTTCGGATGCATCCACTACTGCTTGAGTTTAAGATCTCCTCGGCGGTTGTGCTCTGTAGATTCTGCGTAAACCCTAAACCGCTAAACCCTAGGCTCTTTAGAATAGCCAGCGGCTACAGCAGCAGATTGAGAACAAAACGCTGCCAGGGCACGCGTAATGCGGACTTGTTAGTAAAGTTTTCAGGGCCATTAGGGTCTACGAAAAAAGTCTTGCTAAACGGAAGGTTGAAGACAATGCAATGCCAAGACGACAACTGACTGCGCTTGAAATCGCTCGTTGTACTGGTGATCACAGCTCCTGACACTTGCTGCCGTTGAAGTCACATGGTATTGCCACTGTTTCTGCTAGTGCAACTGCTGCAAACTATGGCCTGGGGTATCCTCGCTACACGGTACCGACAGAAGCATTTTCATGGAATCTTCTAACTGATGCTTAAGCTCAAGCAACCGTCAACCTGCACCCTACCTTAAACCACTTTAGGGTTTAGGGTTTAGGGTGAACCTACTGTCTTGTAGGGTCCCTATACAGTCCATATGAGGGTCTACAGCGTCTATTGTGCAGTACGAGCCGGTAAGGCTTCTTAGGGCTTTACCCGACAGGCTTACAGATTTCAGTTCTTACTATCAGTGTGAGGGCTCTTCAGGTTTGGGTTTTTGGTGGTTTGGGGTTCGAGGATCGGGCGAATTGAAGGCTTGATTCCTTGATGGATGGAGCTTCGGCTGTAGACTCAGGTTGTCGCGATCTGGACCTGAGTACTGAGTACCAAGCCGCCGGTTTAAGGGTTTAGGGGCAAACCCAAAAGCTCCGAACCTTTTGACGCCAAGCTTTTTTGTCTAATCATCTGGGCATCCAGTCTCTCTTCTTCCGTCGTCCTAATCGCCGCATGTCGTCCTAATCGCCGCATGCCTTTGGTGAACCAGCTCTGCCCGGCCATGAAACTACGTGGCAACCTGGATTCATGTAAATTACGTAAGATCAAAGCTTTCATAGGCAAAAGAAGGCATTATGGAGAGTGTCATACTGTAAGCATGTGGGGATAATGATGTTCACTAGTCATTCCGATTAGGTCAGGCTTCGATTCTAGGGCTAGGCTTTGACTCCTGCTATACCTCCAAAGTCTTTTATGTACAAGGGTGAACCTGCCCCCCTCAGATCCAGCGTTGCTAGGCACCTGCAGGAAGGAACGCTGACGGGACAAGCGAACTTTCGCGAACATGGAAGACTTGGCATGTATTAGGCTCTGCGGGACTTTGGGTTTCGGCGCCAAAGCAGTGAGGGTGTGTATTCCGGCTTGCAGCATAGTGAGCATCAACTCCCCCACACTAGTCATTGAAATTTAGGATACTATACTATACGTTCAAAAACTATGATATACTATACTATACTATGACTATACCAGTAATCTACTACGTATAATATGGCTTACGGTCTAGGGTGACGAGATTTGTTGCTTATAGCGGTTAAACGAAACCCAAACTCGGCACCAAAAGCACTGGCCAATGGGTGCTTGCAGGCAGAGCCTGCAAGCAAGGTAGCCTAGCTCTAGTCCCACTGAAACTGCGAATGAAACTGCCTAACCCTCCCATAAATTAGGTCCCCAAAAAAGCATATAAGCAAAAATTAGGATAGGGATATCCCATATAAAGCTTATGCTTATGCCCTTTTGGGGTCCCTAACTCATGTTTCTCCACCCCAAGCCCTGGAACCCGCGGTAGTCGAAGCCTACACCCTCACCCTGAGCTCTGACTACACGCCAAACCCAGAGAATCCAATATCCCTTAATTGAGGAGTATACCTTAAAGTATAGTAGGATCCCTAATATGATTTAGGATCTATTGCTTAATTAAGGGATATTGGAGCCCCCTAAAACCCTAAAACCCTATAGATCTCTTATAGGATCCCTCAAAGGAACCCTTATAGATCCCTTAAAGGAACCCTATATATTCCTTTATTTTATGGATCCCTTAAAGGAACCCTAGGTATTCCTTAATTATGGGATAGCTGGAGTTTCTGGGAACCCTGAACCACGACCTCAGCGCCATCGAACCGACTCGCGCCGCCGCTCCACGCTGCGGCTCCTCGAGGACTTCTCACGAAAATGGCCTGCTGCCCAGGGAGAAAAGGGTTTAGGGTTTTGGGTTTTGGGGCTTAGGGTTTAGGGAAAATGGCCTCAGGGCAGAAGAAGTGATAGCTTCCCGAAAATCCCGAAACAGTTGGCGGCATCATCCCGGGTTCCGGGGGCTTGAGGCTGCAAGCCAGGAAACTCCAATCATCCAGTAAACGATGGTATGTCAACCCCGGTCCATAGTGCCTTCGAGTCATGGACTCCCATATCCGAAAGAATCATTCCGCAAAAGGAAAAATGAACTCAGAGACGCCCGTGCAAAAGCACGTAATATCCTCACGGCAATGTATCCAAATCCTTATACATCAGAGATCTACCGTTCATGGCGTGCTTGTGACACTTTGTTTAATCTCGAGTTTTGGGGGTTGTAACAGTTTGGCGGGGCGAGGCTGCTACACCTCTTGTGAATGTTGCAAGGCATTTGTGGGGGGCTTCCCGCTACAGCTCTAGTTCAGGTAGAGGCTCTCGAAGTGTGGTAGAGAACATCCCCAAGTTTAAAGCTTAAACCCTGATGGAGTCTAAAATCTAAAAACCCTCAACCCTGAAATCCTAAACCTCTAAACCGTCATCTCTGAAACCTCAACATGCTCAACCCTGGAATCTAAGCAGGGCCGCAACCTGCCTGCTCAGCACATTTTACAGGTTGTAACCTTGGGCTTTAGATTACACATCATCACCACCGCCCAAAACGTTGCAGGTGTACCGTCAACCCGAAACCTTTACCGTAAGCCCGAAACCACCTGAACCATCCAAGACGATAAGATGTGTCCCTTCTTCGTGCATCCCAGCTGCATGGCTTCGGTGGCGACAGGCGCTTCCTGTCGTTGAGGGGCCACTTAGCGGTTGGGGGCCGAGCGGCGTTCTTTTGAGTTTCAAAGAGGGCTTCGTGGTTGTAAGCACCGTCGTCCAGGTTGTAGCTGCTTTTCTATCTTGCTTCTACCTGCCCATGAACCTTCGCGAGCAGGCAGTTCAGACGCCCAGGTTTGATAGGACCCCTTTGGAGTTGTTGTACGGTAGTGATTGGTGCCTTGTGTTTTTGTGTGGTACTACTGTTACTCCTGCTAACAATCGCTCTTGTCGTTTATAGTTATAACATTATCGTCACTATTGCAAAATGTCTTTATGTGGTTCAATTGCTTCGGATTTGGGAGACCTTCTCTTGAGCTTTGGTATCTCGACTTATTGTGCGGACAGGACACCTCCAAGGCTGGCACGGCGAGCTGGCTTCGTGTTCAAAACCCCCGAAAGTCATGTTTCGGTTCAGACGGCTAACCCGAAACCCTTGACCCTACGTCTTCGCGTCGGAAACAGTCTGCGGATTTTACATCCTCAACGCTACACCCAGTGCCTCTCCCTCAAGCGCGCTAGCGCCATCTTTTGCTTTTCAGCCTTTGAGAGTGGCTTGCCTGGGCTGTTGGATTAGCTGTTGGATCTCAGGCAGTGGGAGTAAGTAAGGCTTTACGGCTGGAGGATCTACCCTGAAGCCGCCGTCCTATGCCGTATAGGCCCTAAGCCAACACCCGAGGTTGGGTTCTTACCAGCCCCGACTGCTCTGCCTTGCTGATGGCGGAGCCCTGATGGTTGGAGTGTGGCTCTTCGACAGCTATGTATGTATGGCTTGCTGACGAAAGCTCGTGGAGGTGGCTTCTTTGTAATGCCAGCATCGCAAGGTCTTGGCGTTTCTATCTTGGCAGCAATAACCAAATTTCGTATACGGCTTGGTTAAAGAAGTCAGTGCAAACATCGTCGTCATCATCATCATCGTCATCACCCTCAGCGCAGTTCGTCCTCCAGGTCTATACTCAAGCATCTCCAATCAGGATCAACAGTTGCAGCTGGCCGTTCCCGAACCCTTTTACAACCGGCTACGAAACCCAATCAAACCCTTAAACCATAGACCCTGACCCCACTTTCATAGACACACCGAGCCACCCGGATCGGGATCGGTGTGCACATCGTCTGGCGCTGCTTCGCCGGCAGGGGGTTTGTCGGCTTTGGCTGCCTCCTGTCTGACGCTGTGCATGAGGACGCTGGGCATGCTACAACCACTACAGGCCCTCAACCCCGAACGCAAGGCTATGGCCATGAGCCTGCAAGCCTCTTCAGAACCTCCAGAACCCCANCCCTGCCCCTGCCCCTGCCCCTGCCCCTCCTCCTCCCATTCCCCCTCCTGCTGCACCTCCGCCTTCCTCTTCCTCCTACGCCTCCTGTGACAACGCTTGCTGCTGCTGTTATTGCTGTTGGTGCTGCCTGCCCGCTGTTGCTGCAACAACTACGACTGTGAGAAGACATGTGCTGACCACCTATTTCCAAAGGCTGCGGGATCAGGGTGTTGGGATTTTGAGAAGCAGCCATGAAGGCTGCAGATGAATGACCTGGCTTGGTCATACGTAGTCGATGCTCGGCATATGTTCAGAGGGTTTGTTGAACTAGCTGCGACTAGTTGATTAGCTTGCTTGGTCAATTCATAGGTTTAGGGTGCGAAGCCTTTGTTGCTCTGCAGAGGTCGCAGTCTCCCTTCACCAGCCCGCAAAGCTGGTCATAGCGTTTATCTTTCCTTTCAGCCTTCAACAGCTGATAACAGCTGATCGGCCAGATGGGTTTCAGCTTTGGACGAGACCCTCTGCCGTGCGTGTTTGTGTATGTACGTGTCTTGAATGTGTGTATCCTCAGGCTTCACGTTTAGGGTTCAGTGGCCTGTCTGGATCTGCATGCAGGTTTGTGTGCTGGTCCGCAGGAAGACTACCCCCGGACGCAGGGCTACAGGAAGACTATGCACGGACGCAGAGCCGTTTACGGCAACGGGTCACATTTCATGTGCATGCATGCAACCGAGTTCATGCTAGACAGCACTCCTCCTGTTGTAATTAGAAGACTGGATGCACACATCTAAACCCTGAATCAACATGACGAAAAGGGCACACCCTTCCCGGATCGTCAAGCATTGACTGTTGGCCCACCAACCCCGGTCCTTGGGCACTGGGGCATGTCTCTTCCTGCTGCCTGAACGCTTCTCCTCGCGACGTCCACTTCTGGATCTGTTCACCTGCTTCCTCGCTGGAGAGCGAGTGCCACCTTTCCGTCTGCTTCTGGACCGTCTTTCCGGCTTCTCCCCACGCTTGCGACTTCGCGAGCGTCTGCTGCGCGACTGCCGGCTGCGCGAGCGCCTGCTGCGCGACTGCCGGCTGCGCGAGCGCCTGCTGCGCGAGCGCCGGCTTCGCGACCGCCGGCTGCGCGAGCGCCGGATTCGCGAGCGCCGGCTGGGCGAGCGCCGGCTGCGTGAGCGCCTGCTTCGCGAGCGCCTGCTTGGTGAGTCACGACTTCTCGAGCGTCTGCTTCTCGACGGTCTGCTTCTGGAGCGCCGGCTTCTGGAACGTCGACTTCGTGAACGCTTCTCTTCTCGTCGTCTGCTGCGCGATTTCTGTGCATCTTTTCTGCCGGAGAGTTTTGCATCTCCATTCTGCGTCGCAGCGGGCTCTGGGACTTTTTCATCTGCCCGCCATCGGCCATACTCGTCCTTGGTCAGACAAGGCTTTCACTGGGCCACAGCCGATTTTCCCAAGCCTGTCTGTGGCATACTCGCTCGACAGGCTCTAACAACGCAGATCAGCTGTTCACCGGTCCGACGTCAGAAAGCACAACATGCGGTGTGTAACGCTTGGTTTATAGCCAAAAGAAAATATGTCATCCTATGTCATGACTGCTAGGCAATGCTACAGAAACCCGCAAACATTGACTGCGAATCAGATGATGCAAACGGTAAACAGACTATCCCAGCAGTTACTTCGAGTGATCCCTGGAAACCTCATGGCCGGAAGTCTAGGTGCTACAAGTCCCGAAGTGCAAATCCTGCGAGCCCTAGAATCTGCAAACCGCAAAGCTAAACTACACCCTTCTTTCCTAAAGTCCCAATCTCCACAGCTGCCGCAAAGGCACCAAACCACCCTTCTTGACATCTGCGTTCTCATTCTTGCCTGCCATGCATCACGGCTCGTCGGGTTCGGGGCATAGGATTCAACATGGCGTGCTAAGCGCACCTCGAGCTTGGAGTTCCGGGTGTATAGATTCGGTGTGTATACCCGGGAAAAAAGACTAGGCACTCAGAGGGTTGCGAGTGTAGTGCACGTGCTCCAAATCCTCGGTTTCGGTTCAGGGCCGGTTTGGGGCTTAGGTTAAGGGCTTTAAGGCATCGGGCTTATGTAAGGGTTCCGGGATTCTTGATTCTTGGGCTTTAGGGTAATTGCTCACCTTGTCGCTTAGGGTTCATGTTTTTTCCGTATGTTGTAATATACCCAGAAACCCCAAACCGACTATTAAGGCCCCTGTAGTAGAGCTTCTGGAGACCCTTAACCCTTAACCCTAAACCCTAAGCCTTAAACCCTAAACCCTCTGGAGAGGATCCCGAATCCAAGGGCAGCCCCGCCTCGACTTGCTGAGTCTCCGCGCTCAAAGTATCCGCCACCCTTGCCTTGGCCCGAGGCTTTTTGGTCTCATATATATATATATATATATATATATTATTTGTTTATTTATATTTATGTATATTTATGTATATTTATGTATATTTATGTATATTTATTTATATTTATTTATACTCATTGATATTTATTTATATTGATCTATATTCATTTTATATTTAGCTATATTTATTTATTTATGTTTATTATGTATGTATGTAAGCATGTAAATACATACATACATACATACATACATACAGACAGACAGACAGACATACATACATACAGACATACATATGTGCACATATAGGTTTAGGCTTTAGAGTTTCACATACGAGCCTAAACAAGCTGCAGTGCTGTGCTTTGGGGCCCTAGGGTTCCTTAGTAAAAACAGTATAACCATTGTACAATATCTCCCAACACCTCATTCTACTCATTAAGGCTATTGGCCAAGGTCTACTGGGCTTTTAAGTAAACAGGGAGAAAAAAGTATAAACTTTTATTTCATAATTGTTCCAGTAAGAAAAAAGTATTAAAGTATGGTACTCCAAAGCCCAGTCTAAATAGGTATAAAGTTTAGGGTCTGTTGGCGGTTCTCGGTGACTCAAAAGTTCAAGGCCCAGTCGCTCGCATGCACTCATACATAGAAACCCGAACTTCATCTGATGCATGAGGTCCTATGTAGATATTCGCAGCACTACGACACCGCTTGAACATCTCGTGGTGCCTTGCCAACTGGGTACCGATACCCCAACCCCAAACCTCAAAGGCAACACTTCAGGCCACACACGCTAAGGCCCAAAACCATGAAACCCTGAATGCCTGAACCTAAAACCCCTGCTGCGGAGGTAGGTGCCGAGGCCCATGTTCGCACGGGCCACCATACGCATCTCTCGCTCTTCCTTCCTCGGCTTTAGGCTTCTGTGGTCTTTTGGGGGATAGCCATCTAAGCATGGCATCCTGCAGGCTATATTCTGTAAGGGGGTAGGCTTCACTACGATACGTTTGGTGTGCGTTTGGTCCCTGATCTCTTCGTGAAGATCTGCACCTGGGGGGAATCCAAGCAGAAGCCAGCGGAAAGCCTTAAGGGCTTGGGATGTAAATGGGCTCAGGCTTGGAGGTTTATAGGGTCAGAAATCAGAGCCCTTGCAAGGAATCTTTGGTCCTTCCAACATTCGTTCAACCCTTCGGGTCCTTGAGGCAGGCCCCTAAACCCTAAACCCTAAACCATCCAAACTCCAAATTACTAAACCGTCTTTTTGTTGAACGAGGTCTCTCTGAAGTGCCTCCAAGTTGCCTAAAACATCCTAAACAGTCTGAAACCAAAACCCTCATAACCACAAGTCTGAAGCAAAGCCCCGATGCCGGACTTTTTGTGTATTAATGCCTGGTCACCGGAGCGTGCCGCAGCTCGTACAGTGACTTCGGGACGTCAAGTTGCTGGATCCTGAGTTTGCAGTCTACAGTTTAGAAGTTTGGGGTGTGGAACTCACAAGATTTAAGGTGAAGTTTGAAGTTCTACGTTTCGCAAGTAGTGGGCAGATCTCGAAGATTACAGGGTGCAGGCTAGCAGCTGCGTCGCCGCCACGTACTAAGGACTTCGACGAAACAACTGCCATGCGCACTGTCAAACATCTGTCTGTTTCGAGTTTCGAGTGCCGGGGCTTGGGGGAAACGTTGCACCTGCGTTGTCTCTTATTCGAAGGCTGCTGGCAACCACGACCGCATGCACTGTGCCCTTGCAAGCACCTGTAACCCAACTGTAAAGCACGCATTCCAAAGTCGACACCCCGAACCCCTCTGTTTCAGGCAGCGCTCTCTTACCTGCCTGATACCCCCAAATACCAACAAAACCCTGTATCGCCCCCTCCAGCCAGGCAGCCGCATGAGTCGCAGATCCTAAGTTGTCTTAGCATCGGACGATTCTCTTTTTCCGGCTTTTCGAAAGAACTTACCTACTTAAACTTGCTACGGGAATGCCGGGGATCCATTTTGGGACGGACTCTGACTCGATCCGTTCCGTCCGCCCAGTTTGGACCACTTGCGAGCGCGCCGGGCGGTCGAAGGACATGGCGCACTGGGGGCCCTGAACCGGTAGTAGCCCCCTTCTTAAGGACATGATCGAAGCAAATCATGCTAGTACTCCTAAACCCCAAACTCTGTATAGGGAGCCCGAAGAGGCCTGAATTCCAAGTCTTGAGTCCCGGCATTCCAAGCCCCAAATTCACTTCGGGTGAACGATGGCTTTAGCACAAGGCTCCTAGGGAAACTTCCAATCTTTTCTGACTTCCTGATCCGTGACCTGCCATGGAACTGGCTGCCCTGAGACTGACATAAGTAACCGAAAAATACCGAAGACGCAATCTCGAGCCATCGGGCAGCAAGCACCTCTGCACGCTTGAGCCGCTTGAGGCCCGAAGGCAAGATCCGTCATGGAAAAACCCAGCTCCGCCATTTGGCCTTACCCAAACACACTAAATTCACTGGATCTCATCTGTTGCGGCTGCAGAAATTGCAGAACGTGTGGCCTTCCAAGATGGATCCTTGGCTTCCGCAGTTCTCACCACAAAGCAAACCTTGTCATCACATTCCAATGCCTTCCATCCGACTCCAGAGTCTGAACAGAAGCCCACATTTCTGAATTTCAGCGCAGCCCTGTTCTTTACGGCGGCATCCTGAAAGAGACTAGCTCGCGGAATCATTCCCGAACTCGATCCAACCCTGCTGCGGAAACGGGCCCTGAAATCCTACCAAAAAACATTGACCTATATGCGAAAGGAGTCTGAATCTAAAACCCTGCAGATCCCCTTATCGGTGCCCTCGTAGAAACCTTTACAGGAACCCTGAAAGGAACACAGGACAACGAAAAGAAAAGCCTGCACATGTTGCCGAGCAACTGGCCAAGCTTCTGCCCAGTTCTCCTCCGGCCAGACATCGTAGTGCTCAGCGTGCTGCCAGTATTTCGATGACGAAGTCTCCTTTCTCGCTTTGGCTCAGGGTTTAGCGTTTAGGGCTTTGGGTAGTATTGGGGCTTTACCGCCCTCCACACGGTTTAGAGGAAAAACATCTCGCAGCCGCTGAGGGTATCAGAAGCTAGGGGACTTCGTGCTTGGCATTGATCGTGCTTACAGCGCGGGGCCTCAAGCAGACGGCGAGGGAACGCAGGAAGCTGGAAAGCCATCCTATCCTAGCCGGAGTTCCGTTAAGGGCCTAAACCCTAAAACCCTTAAAACCTAAGCCCTTTACGCCTAAACCCTAAGCCATAGGCCCTAAACTTAAACTCGTGACCCCTAAATCATAATCCAGAAACCCCTCAACCCTCAACCTAAACACTTGAACCCTGAACCTACAGCCCTTTTTGCATCCGGGCTTGGGAAGTCGGTCGGGGAAAGTCACAGACCACGCTGTGCACAGAACGCCGAACCAAAAGCCCTAAACCCTTAAACCCAGAGTTTCTCAACCGTTCGCTCGGCGCCAGAAGAGGGAGCCATGAACACAAAGGGGCTGTTATAATCAGAACAGCGGTTTTGGGGTTAGGGTTGAGGGTTTGGGGACAAGTTATCGCACAACTACTTGGAGCACCACAACAGGGCGTTGTTACTCAAACCTATCTAACCACAATCAAGCCCTGAACTTCCTGAGCCTAGCTTTTGCCGTTTAGCCTTTGTCCCGAATTGATGCTTCCTCCTTCCAGTCTTCCCGCTGCATGTACAAGAACGGCACGTGAACTTTCCTCAAAGCGTTCCGAAAGCACACTGCGCGAGCCATGCCTTACTATTCTTAGGATAGGGTTCTGGGGTATACTCTAAGGTCTACTTGCGCTTCAGGAATGCTAAGGAATAGTTGTACTAGTTATTCAGTTCTCGTCGACATAGTAGTGACAGGTTTAGTTCGAGAATAGGGTTTAGGGTTTAGGGGAAGAAACCCAACTTTGTTCGACTCGGGCGTCGGTGTTAGGTTTAGGCTCGGGCTTTCAGGACTTCGAGCCCACCTGAAGCGCCATCCGCAAACCGAGCCCCAGCCCAAAGCCATCAATACCCCTCTATCGTACCCGTTTCTAGAGCTCTTCCCCTAAACCCCTAACCCTAACCCCCCTAAACCCTAAACCCTAAACCCTAACCCGTTTACCCCCAAACCTAACCCAGGCCCGAAGCCCGAATCTCCAAGCAGAGTGCCAGGATGTTAATGTAGGAACCTGATTGAGAAACCCTGGGCCTAGAACCCCAAAATAGTAGGATTCATATGAGGAACCCTAATAAAGGCCCCAGGTTTCTTAATCAGGTTCCTACATTATGACATGAACGGAGGGGCCGTTTCCAGGAGCAGTGACGGCTCGTGCAGTTTCGCTCATCACCGCGGCCGCAAACACTGTACCTGGTTTCCGTATTGTACAGATCTTTGCACGAGTGTGTGTGTGCATATGTATAAATATATAAACATATATATACATATAATCATTGGATTAACTCATATACATACATACATATATATATATATAGACAAAGACATACACACATACAGAAAACACATACACATACCAATACACATGCAAATACTCATACAAATACGCATAAACATATACATATACATATACGTATAAATATAATTACACGTATGCATTTACATATACGAATACACATACGTATACATATACATAGACATAGACATAGACATATACATACACATACACATACACATACACATATACATATACATATACATATACATATACATACACGAATATATGTATGTATAGATGCCTCTTACATTCGAGTATATTGGGTTATAGTCAATTATAGTCTGCTATACTATAGTACAAGGCTTCGTTCAGGCTTTTAGTCAGGCCTTTTGCAGCCGGGCTTGGGGAGTCGAAAACCGGGATTGTAGCACGTCGTGCACAGGGTTTAGGGGTCCTGGGCCCTGGCTTTCCTGGATAAGAAAGGTTCAACATTGCAACGACGGTCGGGTTCTATCCCATCAGCTACTGCATAAAAGCCCATGCACAGTTTAAGCATGTGTACCTTGCCGAGGGCTGTAAGGAATTGTAAATGCACTTACCCTGCGTCTAACTTTACGTACCAAGTCGGGCCCAGAAGCACCCCAGTTTTGGACCCCTAGCCTCCACATCCTAAATCCTGACTCACCGGCGTGTCATGATGTAGCAACCGTTCTCGTAAAAGCAACCCCTACAATGATCCTTAAAGAACCTTTGTCACCCCAACACCCCAAAACGGCCCCTATGTCCAGTATTGTCCAGTAGCCCTTCAGCCTTACCCAAAAATCCCTACAGAACCCTAGGCCCTAAACCGTGGCGTAGCCGTAAACCCTAAACCCTAAACCCTTTTTTGAGTCACGGGCTGGGGACCCTAAACCCTAAACGCTTAAACCCCAACCCCCATGGCCCATGTCCGATGAGAAAACGCAAGGAATCGCTGGCGAGGTCGCTCGGTGCAAAGGTACCGGAGCAGCTCCGTAGCGCCGGAGACCTGATTCCTGTGCTTTCAGGGGGTTTAGGGTTTTAGGGTTTAGGGAGTTAGGGGTTTAGGGGTTTTGTGGTTTAGGGTTTAGAGGATTTTTTCCCCTTAGGGGTTCAGGGATTTAGGGGTTTAGGTGTTTTGTGGTTTAGGGTTTAGAGGATTTTTCCCCTTAGGGGTTTAGGGATTTAAGGGCTTAGGTGTTTTGTGGTTTAGGGTTTAGGGGTTTAGGGTTTCGGCGCTCGCACTCGGGCAATCGGGGTTTAGGGTTTAGGGTGTGCTTTCAGGGGTTTTCTTGGCCTCCTACTTCGCTAGGACGAGCCCGCATAGCAGGGTAGTTCTTGTTTTGCCCTCTCGCATGGCTGGCAACTATGTCCAAAGTTTGAAAGGTTCGCCACCGCTTACGGCAGAGAAGAAAACATGCACAAACATGCAGGGACATGTGTTCCGGGTTTAAGGCTTTTCTCCCAGGGTTTAGGGCTTTAGGGTTTTGGTTAGGGTTTCCGGTCTAGGGTGTTCGTTGTGTCTGCTGTCCTGCTTCGCGTGAAAATTTCAAAGATGCCCATGAAGGTGCATGGCTCATGCGTGCTTACTCTACGAGAGCCTGCCATGACTTTGTAAACGACTATGGGCCATCCCGCAGCCCTCAAGCCCAAACTGCCCTAACCCTAAACCACACTAGACCCTAAACCCTACCCTAAACCATGGAAAAATGCGGAGGTGGTGCTCGGAAAAGGAAGACCAGTGGTCTTTGGGCTCAGGGCGCTTTTGACCCCGGGTCTTCCATACGTTGTTCCGGGTTCAGTTTAGGGTTTAGGGTTTCTGAGAATTGAACTTGAACTCTCAGTTTGGGGATGGCGGGTTAGGGTTGCTGGTCCTTGGGATTCAGGGCTTGTGGAGTCGGGGTTCTGGGGTTGTCGCTGTTGCGGGGGCTTGCAGGCACTTTGGGTAACTTAGTACAGGTTGAACCGGCTCCCAAAGGCCCGAAGACCCATACCTTGGCTCAAACCAAGTCGTCATATGCTATACATACGCACAGCAGCAAGTCAACATAGGCTATCAAAAGAATTAAATCGAAAACCCTGCGGGAAAGCGGCCAGTGCAAACCCTATGTTTGGGTATGCTTCCGAGCTTGCATACTGTAAGAGCGTTGCTGAGCCTCAAAGAAGACTTTTTTCAGTCCGGACTGATGGGCGTAGTTAGGGTCAAACTACCCGGAAAACCTTGCCCTGAAATCATTCAAAAGCTTTAGTCAGAGAATATTTCTTAAGCTATAGTAGGAAGACCGAATATGTGAACTCCCTTCGAGGGGAACTGGAGTCTATACGACACTTACAAAACTCCACAAGGATATTTCTTCAACTAGTGTAAGAAGCTGATTAAGAAACCCTGGCCCTGCAACCGAAAAACAGTAGAATTCCTGTAAAGAACCCCAATAAAGATCCAGGGTTTCTTAATTAGGTTCCTATCTTACTAAGACTCCAAGGGGCCAGACCCGAAAGGGCTATTGGCATTCGCAGCGTCAGTGAGGGCTTTATTAGGTTTTTTAAGGTTGAGCGCCTTAGAGTTGTGAAGATATGGAGGTGTTTAGGATTGCATGGGGTGTGGGGGCGTTCAAATCTTGGGCAGTTTGCGCCTTCTGCGCTTTCGGTCCTGACGAAGCCCTAAACCAGAAGACTCCATCTCCCTGATCAGAGGATACCTGCTGTCATTTCAGTAATATTCCTCAACAGAGGGCCTTTTTGCATCAGGACTTGTGCAATCGCCTGAATGTTGGAGCAACACGCAGGTCAAGGCCTAAAACCCTGAACCTACAAAAGCCCCTGATCCTGAAAGCCCCTAAACCTATACAAAGCCCTAAACCTTCCCCGGACTAAAGACTAAACACAAGGCCAGCATCTGCTCCAGTCGTAGCCACAAAGGACTCATGCTACGGGCCCGGCTCCTGAGCCATTAAGGCTTCCTACAAGGGTCTAGGATCCTAGGAGTTGAGGGTTAGGGTTTAGGGTTTAGGGTTAGGGTTAAATTCAACCCGACTGTTCCTCTAATCCTATAAAGGATCTTTAGGGTGTGGGCGTGTTGGGAGAAGCTTGTCTCTAACCATTCCCTACCATATGGGGTTTTCTCCGAGGGGTCTTCTTGCAGCGAGAAGGAATATTTGGAAAATTCGAGAACCCATGGAAAAACTTCGGTGATGGTTTGGAATCTGTTATTTGATAGTCCAGCGACTTAACCAGTAGAGCTTTCGGACCCGCCATTCGAAATACGACAGGTCCCTGGAGTCAGGCTAAGGTTTTGGGGTGGTCAGGGTTTGTTCAGGGGTCCTGGACCACCATTCGAACACCAAGCTGGGACAAAGAGTTTCTAGTGTTGGAACTCCAGTCGACTCGCATTTCTATGCCTGAGGAACATTCACCACCAAGCAGACACGCGGAAAGCCATCAACGACAGTTCAGAGCACTCCGAGAAGAAATTGCGGAAAAGTTCAGCTGGTAACAACAAAAAAGCAGAAGCTGAACAAAAAACACCTCACCAATAATATCAAAGAACACAACAAAAAAAAAACATCTAAAGCACATTCACAAAAAACCTTAAACTGTCCAAGGGATTCCAAAAAAAACGCAGCTTCAGTTCGGAAACACGAGGCGGATTCCCATAGCATTGAGACACCTCCAACACGATTTCAAAACATTCTGAAGATTCCCACACCTGATCGAAAACACACCCATGCTTCGACCTCCTTCCAGAATTGTTGCTTTCTGTGGGTAATGATGCGCTGCCCGGGGCAGGCCTTTCAGGAAGTCGCCGCAAACTTCGTCGTTTAGAAAAACTCGAGTTGATGGTTCGTCAGAAGTTGGTGAGGGGAAGACATAGCATCCTCGTCTGGTGCGAGTTCGTCCGACCTTGAAGAACATCTGCAAGTTTGTTGTTAGATTGTCTGCGCGAAGGTTAGGGCAAAGGGCAGGCCAGCCGCATCAACTGAACGAAATGGAAACGAATGAAACGGAATGAAACAGAATAATTTTGAATGATTTCGCATGGCATAACCATGAGCTGACCGTACAACAACCACCCCTCCAAGAAATGATGCTAAAGATCTAAGGGCCTCAAATAGGCTTATAAGAGTACTATGCAGGATATTGATGTGTGATTCTTTGGGGACGTGGGGATGGGGTTTCGGTCCAAGAACTTGAGGCCCTTGTCCAGAAACCATTTCCAGATTCAGCTCAGAAAATGAACCCACAAATCACCAATGCCCCAGGACCTTGAGGGTTGGTCTCGTGACCCCTGGGCCTGGGATGCAAAATAGGAGCTTCAAACACTGGTGACCAACAGCCGCTTTTGCACGGTACACGAAAGCATCATACACCAAAAACCACAAGAACAACGGAACCTCTCTGCAACCGCACAGCCCTGCAAAGATTTTGTGGCAATGCCAGGACCAGTGCCGAGAAGCTGTTCGGCAGCCTGAACGATGACTTTGACGCCTTTTGCCTCAGATTGTCAGTCGCTCCGCCGGACATATCACAGCCGCTCTGTCAGATTGTTGCTTGAAGTTTCAGCTGTTGCTCCTACGATTTACATCCCTACTCCTCTAAGCCCTTCAACCCAAAGCCGGTGAGTTGCTCAGTAGCGCAGGCAGCTGCACGGATGAGACCGTCACAAGCTTCGTCGTCAACATCTAATATAGGGGCCTTGATAAATAGAACGGGGTTTTGGGGTATATTACACCATATAATAAGGAACCACCAAAATAGTATTGGTAGTTATTTAGGCCCTTATATTACCACACTCACCCGCACTCTACTTAGAAATTTGTTCGTTGTTAATGCCCAGCACCCACCACCATCGTCGGAATCACCCCGCGACTACCATGACCATCGTCATATGCACATCATCATTGACACTCTCTTTCCTCACGTTCGGAATCACTGCAACTACAGTCACTGCCACCAACACCATCCCATCACCATCGGCAGAAGCCTCCCCACTGCTCCGGCGCCGAGGCGAAAGGAGGGCTAAACGAGGAGCAGCCCGAGGCGCGGTAAGGCGGTTGTGGGAGAGATGGACCTCCTCCATGTACCTTGGCACGTTAAGTTCGTGGCTCAGGGTTGGAGGTACATAAGGTTCCGGCCTTTCGCACTCCACATGCGCCGTACAATGCGGGGTTCCCTCAACACGCAACCAAAGTCTGAAATCATTGCTACTGTTCAGTACCGCTACAGTACTACGACTACGAGGACACTTATCATACTTATATCAAGCCCATGCTTGGATCTGCTTCGATCCTGCATCCGCTTCTTCTGCTCCTGGGTGCTCAGCAGCACACTCTGATCCAACTCAGAAGGCCAAACAGCTTGAAACTGCTTTCACTCGCAGAGTTGGCATGAGCGACATGAGCCCTGAACCCTTGACTACCCTTCCCGGCGTGACCTACTTCCCAGGCCTCTCAAAGCAAATCATGCTCCCATAGTGATCCCCTGAATCTTTTCGACTGCTTCATCCCTTGCATCCCGAGCCGGTGCCAAAATCACTATTTCATAAGTTTGAACCCTCCCTATATCCATGTCGGGTGTAAATTAATTGGGGTGACAGCGCGGATGCAGGATTCAAGACCCTTCATGACAAAAGCAGATAATTCATCTGAAACACGTGCATTTTTCCAAAAGTTTTGCCAGTTGATAAGCTCCCGTGTCGTCAATCTCGTTCTTGTATGCCTGCGCAATTGTTTAAGGCTGAGGCTGGGGTTTCAGCACTCACTCTCGGGCATGCCGAGGCTGGGGTCTAGGGCAAAGGGCCCTGAACCCTAAACCGTAGCGTTAAGGCTTAGGGTATAGCGGTCTGGGGACCCCAAAGTCCTCAAATTCACATTGAGAGTTGGGCGCCCGCACCCAGTCCCAGCCTTGAAAATCCGCAGGTTTGTGCAGCGGCAGCAGAATTTCACCTGATAGCGGGTTACAGCTTGCAAAACGGTGCCACCGTTATCACCGTTGCTTCTTGCACTATGAGAACTAGCACAAGCAGCAGCAGCAGCAGCAGTAGCAGGAGCCGGAGGAGTAGGAGGAGTAGGAGCAGGGTAGGAGTAGGAGTAGTAGGAGTGGGAGTAGGAGCAGTCGTCGTAGTAGTGGTAGTAGTAGTAGCAGTAGTAGTAGTAGGAGTAGACGTAGGAGTAGGAGTAGTTGTAGTAGTACTACTACTAGTACTAGTACAACTACTACTACTACTACGACTACTACTACTACTACTACTCGCACTAGTACTAGTACTAGTACTAGTACTAGTACTAGTACTAGTACTAGTACTAGTACTAGTACTCGTACAGCATGAGCATGAGCATGAGCATGAGCATGAGCATGAGCATGATCATGTAGTACTAGTACTAGTACTAGTACTAGTACTAGTACTAGTACTAGTACTAGTACTAGTACTAGTACTAGTAGTAGTAGTGGTGGTAGTGGTAGTGGTAGTGGTAGTGGTAGTGGTAGTAGTAGTAGTAGCAGTAGTAGTAGTAGTAGTAGTAGTAGTAGGGGGCATTGACGAGACATCCTAAACGAGGAATCGAGCTCCTCCAAATTGAAGTTGAAAGAACTAACATCCGCCGCTGCCTTTCCTTGGGGTAGTGGTGGTAATAGTTGTAGTGGTGGTAGCAGTGTGTAGTGGTGGTAGCAGTGGTAGTGGTAGTGGTGGACGTGGCGGTAGTGGTAGTGGTAGTGGTAGTGGTAGTGGCAGTCGTCGTCGTGGTGCTGGTGGTGGCAGCAGTTGTAGGAGCAGTCGTCGTCATCGTAGTCTTAGCCGTAGTAGCAGTAGTAGTGGTAGCCGTCGTCGTGGTAGCAGACGTACAAGTAGAAGCAGTAGCAGTAGGAACAGGACCAAACTTCCCGAGCCACCGAAAACCCTGAGGCTGTCTTCAGCTTCCGTCAGGTGGCCACCGTCTTCAGCCCTCTTGAGGTCAACAGGTTCTGGGAGATATCGACCTCGTGGGACTCAGATTTAGGCTTGTTGCCGCTAAGGTTTGGGAGGCAAGGGGCTTCCTGGACTTCAGTCTGTACTCTGAAAAAGACTGGCGAACGGCATGTGGCTACCGAGTGGCACATGCTCTTCTTTCAGCAAGTGCGAAGGGCTTGGCACGGGTTTAGGATTGTAAGAGTATATGTGCTATTATATCGATTATACTATGGTACAGCAAAGTGTTTTGTTAGATTCGGGAACGCAGGATCGCAGGTTTGGGTCTGGTTCAACCTGATCGGCCCGACAGTTCTGAGATCGACAAGGCGGTCCCCGAAAGTTCACGGCACGAGACTGCAAAAGCAGGACTTGTCTGTGGGCGATTGCACAAGTCCTGATGCAAAAAACGGTAAGGGAGCATGCGGCCAAGGGTTCTTAGTCGAATGGACTTGTCTACAAGGATCCCTACTCCTAAATCCTCAATTCACATTTTGGGCGTTCAGGACGCCAGGCTCTTGGAAACCTCTTCGTGAAGGAAAACCGAGCCTGTGGACTTGGGCAGTTAAACTCGTTGCAGGAATTTACGAACAACCCCTGCAGGGTTCCGCTGGTGAGGCTGCCTCCTCGTAGTCGGTGCTCTCCTCACTGGGCGAGGGGTTTCGGAGGTCACCGAACACAAACAAAAAGTGCCTGGAGTTTGAGGGTATCGCGATACCTCGCGGCTGTCGTAAGCATGCAAGGCTCCATAATAGCTTCAGCGTGCGACCCTGCTTTCCTAGCGTGATATACTGGTATGTTGGGGTAGTTCGGGGCTTACAGTTCGGGTGTGACAAGACCGGTACATCAGGCAGGACAAAAGGCCAACAAAGCAGAAAAGACAGCAGAACCAGGCATCAAAGGACTGATCCACTAAACCCTAAACCCCTAAACCCTAAGCATTCAATTTTAGACTTCTGCTCGAGTTCCAGTATTTGCTGTGTACCAACCTCAAGGCTGCGGAAACCCCGAAACCCCAAACCCCGCAAAACGTAATCTAGGGGCCTTAATAATCAAAAAACTCCAACTGCCAAGTCTTGGAAAGGTGGCAACCGAAACCAGGAAAGGTAGGAAGGAAAAGGAGCCCGGGCCAGAAGATAAGATCCAAAAGCGTTAGCCCTATATCGCCAGCTCGAGAAAGACTCCTGAAGATCGAAAACCTTGGCCTCTGAGCCCTACAGCCCTGGACCCCTGCAGCCGAACAAATCTCGCTCAATGGTCTTGATTTGGGAGTTTCCGAAAATTAGGGGTACCGTATTTGGGGCCCTTATAATAAGGACCCTACTATTTAAGGTGCTATATTTGGATCCCCTATTTTCGGAAACTCCCATTTGCCGCGGTTGGGTTGCAAGAAACCCTACACGGTAGTTTGCATTGCGCTGAGGCCTTCTGTTACGCAGTGCTGTGATTTCGCGATGGCTGTGCATGGAACATGTTGGCTTCCGTTACGAAGTCGCTGTGACGCGTGCCCGGTGTCCGTTACATCGTTTACTCGCTCCAACACATTGAGAGGGCCGGGCAAAGGGTCCCGTTGGGAGATGCGCGTGTAAAAAGTTTGAGGGGAATCGTGAAGTGTGACCGCTATGTGTTCGGGTTGGTTCGGCGCTTTTGGTNGGGCGAGGGGGAGTTCGGCAGGTTGTGGATTGAAACTGCATGGCTACACATCCAGTGTTGAGATCAGGGTTTGGGGTTCCTTGCCCTTGCTTGGACCAAACTCTGAAGTGCTCAGCTTACAACCGCACCACAAAGACTGACAGAGACCCAGTCCGAAAACGTCCCCAACAGCCAAAACTCCGACCCTGAACCACGGCCACCCCACCGAAACAGGGAGTGCCCGGAGTGCCTGGTTGAGGCCCAAGTTTGGGAGGTCATCATCTGTCAGCTTGCTTCTTGCATGGTACAGCGTGTTGAACTTGGCTCGGCCGCCCTTCCCCATGGCTCAAAAGCGTTCCGTGAGGCCGGCCCTAACCATGCTTGCACTTGCACGGCTGTGCTTGTTTTTGAGCCGAGCACAAGCCAAAAAAAAAAAAGCTTTGCCAATTTGCAGTGACATTATGGCGGCGAGACTATTTCGGATTTAGGATGCGAAGGCTACCCCGAAACTCTACACCGAAGGGGTTCCGGAATGAAGAGCTCAAGGGGCGGAGTATCCTGACAGATCATGCATTGTTTGTCAAACCTCAAAGAACCAGAATTCTAAATTCGATATGGCTCACGATACCCAGCAGCACACCCTACAGAACCTGATCCAGCACCCAGGTTTCCAGGTTGGCTTCAATTCTTCGTGTTTTGGGAGGGTGTAGGGTTTCGGGACATAGACGTTCATCCTTGCATGTCTTGTATGGTCAAGCTGTTCCTCCTCGCATGTCTTGCATGGCCACTGTCGAAGATATAGTGCTGAAAGCCCCTAAGCGTTTCAAGCCCGAAAGTCATGACAGGTTGGATGCAGGCTGTAGGTTAGGGGCATACAAGTTACTCGGGGTTTTAGGCTTTGGAGTTTGGCCGGCAAGGTTTCTACACTCTCACACTCAGGTAATCTCGGACACAACCACATGCGGATCTTGGTCGAAGGGCTGCGACTTTTGGGTGAAGGTGGTGCTTCAAAAAACTTTGCCGTTGGCGGGACTTCTCCGAACAGAGTACGAAGGTTGAGCAGCCTTGCAACTCTTAAAGGCACCCAGCTTTTGCCGGTCTATGTCCCATCTGCCTTCGAACATGGAAAGAGTGAAAAGAGCTCAGAAGCCAAACCAAACAAGCCGGGACTGCTTGAAATTGAGCCGAAAGTTCTGAGCTCAAAACCTGCTCTCAAGCCGACTCTCCAACCCCAAACCCAGAAACCGAGAACTGAAGTCCCTCAACGCCCTTGGCTGCAACAACTAGAACTTAAACCCTCTGTCTTGCCTCCTACACTGCATCTTTTAGGGTTTAGGCCTCAAAGCCTCAACAGCCCGAAACAAGCCCTGCCCTGGAAACGATGGCGAACCCCTGAAGAGTAACCTGCAAACCCCAACTTAAGCCCCGAAACCCCATGAACTGAAAACCTCTAAATCACAAGCCCTGAAACCATACCTGCACTCTGAATCCATCAGCACAGCATCCTGGCATAATCCAGGATGAATTCTGGTAGGCTGACGTTGCTGCCACCTGGGGAACCGCTGACGGGTTAACTCGTGCCGGGTTTAAGGCTCACTACAGTATGCTTTAGAGAATGATAAAACGAGGCCTAAATAACTGGACGTATTGTTCCCTTTTAGCCCCTTGATCAGTATTGTATAATACTCCCATTAATGCTATTGGGTTTTTCAAGCTTTTGAGGGGCCACTTCGAGATCTGAGCTGCCTTTACGGGGTGGCCTCTATCAGCAACAGCAAGTTGTAACAAGAACCGTGAACGATTAGGTTTGTTTAAGGGCTCTTTTTCGGTCCGCATGATGCCTCTCGAAAGCCCGTTTGGGGGAGTAGGTCACCTGTTGTAGGCAACCACCCTTACAAAACCTCCCTCAGACGATCACTCAGTCGGAACGATTTACGCTTAGGGTTAAACCCCAAAGTAGAATTTCAAGTGCTTGGGGCGGGATTCGCGAGCGCGGGTCGGCAAGTTTCGGCTTCATAATTTTATACCTCGCGCATTGCCAGGACGAGCCCACATGATGTGCTACAGGTCTGGAAGGAGCTACCCCAGTTTAAGGTTAAGCTTAATATCTAGTCTGTGAACTAGTTGCGAGCGAGAGGTTGACGTTGCAGTGGCTAGATGTCTACAGTCTGTGACCACAGCCCAGTCTCCTTTGACACACCTCCCGCTCACGGACAAGCCCACGATTTGACGGACCATTGCGAGGCTGATCGAGAGCCACTCTCCACAACCACCGGTGATCGAGAGCCACTCTCCACAACCACCGCCAAGCTACAATCTCAAATACGTTGCTAGCCATGCGACACTGTAACAGAAGCTTCAAGCATTAGGTTGCCGCATCAGGCCACATCTTCTTCTCAGAAACAGGCAGAGGCCCTTCGGCCTGAATCTTGCCAAACCCTACAGGCCTAGAGCCAAACACTTCTAGATCTGCGTGGGTTACGTAAGGTTTCAATATTTACCATGTGGGACACTTCTTTCTGCAGCCAAGGCGTCCATCACGCCAGCCTCGCCAAGCCTTGCACGCTGCAAGCTGTGAGCTGCGACCTCCTTCTTATCCTTAAGCTGTATCGGAAATGGCAAAACTTACCACTACGCCTCGCAATACCTGTGTGTTTCTCGCCAGCTCGCGACAGCAAATACGTACATCGTGACTCCATTCTTACTAGTACTTCGTTCTTGGGATAGTTTGTGCAAGTGTTACATTTGTATAGCGGTGCTATCAAATTAGTGACCATATGCTTGCTGCCCTTACCATGACTACTTATGGACAGTCTGAGCTTTGTCCGCCTACGACGACACTGCTACGAGCACTTGTAATAGCAAGAGTACTTGCACTTGCTCTTGCACTAGTGCTGGCACTAGCACCACCACCACCACGACTACTACGACTACTACTACTACGACTACTACGACTACTACGACGACGACTACTACTACTATCAGGGCATGACAGTCAAGAAACCTGCTCCGCAGCGCGGAAGGATCTGGCACCTGGCATCCACAGGCTCCGCGCATCCCCCCATGAGGCAGGCAGTCACACGACAGACAGCAATGATTGAAATAGGAGTTTCGGAAAGTGACTGGACCCAGATATTCACAAATACATGTAATATGTATAATTATGGATATACACATGCACACGCGACGTCGGACAATGCAGTTGGAGCCCGAGCACGCGATTATGTTGCACTGTGTTTTGTTGAAACTGCCGTCTTGAATGCATTTTCCGACGACTTATGCGCTTCTTTTGGATTTTTGGCCACTGTACTACTTCTGTACTGCTTTACTACTCTACTACCATCACGGTACTACTACTGTACTACTTCACCAGGCTTGACAGTGAAGGAGAGAGTGTAGGAAAAAGGAAAAGTCTTCAAAACGAAAGGTTTTCAGGTAGTTATGTCAGGATGATCGGGCTTGATTTGGAGGCTTTGGGGCCCCCCACACCCTCGTAAACAGCTCTAGGTTCCCTAATCTTGCGTACTTTGCTACGACTGCGCTACTAAGTTACTGCTACTGTACCGCTACTGTTCCCAACTGTTCTGCTACAACTGTTCTACTACTACTGCACTACCTCTGCATGGTCCACTGTGGGGGAAAATGTAGGATTCGAACGATCGGGTTTGGTTTCGAGGAGGTTCTGCGGCTTGCCAAACAGAGCAACCCCCCAACCCCGCCCCGGGAGGTCCGAGGGAGCGCACTATTCAGGAGGGGGGGTGGGAGGGGTGGGCCCCTCTGAACCACCAAGCCCAGTACCACATTCTCCAGGACACAGATTGCACTGTCTGAGTTGTGGTTTTGTTGTGTTGCACATCAGGGGGTATCCCTTCCATGTGAGGCTACGCTTGTATGTAATGTCGGCTGCAATAAGTTGTGCCAGTCCGGAGGGGCACACCTCCGTGCCGTCTTGATGAGCAGTTATCGGTCGCCGAGCATATGTGTCTCCAGATACGAATGCCTGGAGGACAAGTCCTGCCTCGGGATTGCTGTGCGCTTTGACCAAAGCACGGTCACTGAAATTCCACGATTGAGTTTCAAGGTGGGAAAATCACAGACAGGGCTCATCCTTGCCACCATCTCTGGTGCCCTTCCCTGAAGCCCACGAAGTGAATACCCGGTTTGCCTACGCATTGAAGGGGTTTGAGGTTTGAGCAGGCGATCGAGAACTGACTCAAGGCCGTCGTCGGACCGAGCAAGCTGTAGAGTTTAGGACGTGCCTGGCGTCGAATCCTTCTTTGCGTAAGAGACCGTCGGCGTCAGCAGGATGTCCTGCGGAAGTGACATTTGTAAGATTGCAGACTGCCGAGAAGGCAAGTTTTGCCCGGCACTGCATGCATGCGTGCCCCCGTCCGAGTGGCCCAATGCGGCAAAAAGGAAGGGCCTGTAGCAGCTTGCAAATGCGGCACAAGGGCTTCTGGGGTGCAGGTCACGGTACTTCACATCTACCCTTTCGGAACCCAACTAATGTCTTGATACAGATACTGCTCCGTGGCTGAGGATGAGGCAAGTGAAGCGCATGAAGGTCTCCAGAGATGACCGGCAGAGTCTGCAACGGGAGGCTACGATTATTGGGCATTGGAGGCCGTGTGGGGGCAACTCGCCAGAAAGTCGAGGTCGTCGTATCAGTGGCAGTGGTGGCGGTAGTAGTAGAGCATTAGCAGCAGCAGCCGCAGCAGCAGCAGCAGTAGCTGCACACTTTGGATACGCTATTGCAAACACTGGCCGAAGATCTGCAAAATCTCTACCAGGAAGGCCTCGAGGTCACTTTTTTGATCATCAGTATTGCACATGCATGTGTATGCATGCATGCAATAATATGGCATGACAACAGCTGTACCGTATAAGGTGACGATCGGTGATGCGAAGATGTGGCTGCATCTGGTCACTGTAGCCGTCAAAGGCGACTGGCCGTTTCTACGCAAGAGCTGTCATCTATACGCTGGTTTTACCTCTAAGCGACTGTGTCATTTATGCTCCTCAGACGATCCTCGGATGTAGATTGCATGGTAGGACTGCTTCTAGATTCATGGAGTTCCCCATGTAGCTGTGCTCCATCCCAGGACAACTGGTACGACTTGTCAAGANTGCATGGTAGGACTGCTTCTAGATTCATGGAGTTCCCCATGTAGCTGTGCTCCATCCCAGGACAACTGGTACGACTTGTCAAGACATGGACCAGCACGACGTCTTCGACACGATGATCCCATCGATGATCCTTTTTGGCCAGGAGACAGGCCTTTGCAGGGTTTGACAACCTTTTCTGATACCCCACGCAGGATCAAACCGGATCCTGCACACACCTATGCAAAGTAGCTGCAGTAGCTGCAGTAGCAGCAGGCAGTAGCGGCAGCAGCGGCAATCAAATCTTTAGCAGCAGTAGTTACAGCAGCAGCAGGAAAGTTCTAGTCGCGGCAGCGGTTGTGGTAGTGGCACTGGTCCTGGTACTACCAGTGGAACTAGCACGTCCAGCAGCAGCCAGCGGCAGTTGCATAGGTAGTAGGGGTAGTAGGGGTAGTAGTAGTAGTAGTAGTAGCAGCAGTAGTAACTTCAGTAGTAGTAGTAGTAGTAGCAGTAGTAGTAGTAGTAGCAGTAGTAGATGTAGTTGTGGTAGTAGTGGTAGTAGTGGTAGTAGTACTGGTAGTAGCAGTAGCAGCAGCAGTAGCAGTATCAGTAGCAGCAGCAGCAGCGGGAGTAGTAGCAGTAGTAGTAGTAGTAGTAGTAGTAGTAGTAGTCTCAGTAGTAGTAGTAGTAGTAGTAGTTGTAGTAGTTGTAGCAGCAGCAGCAGCAGTAGCAGTAGCAGTAGCAGTAGCAGTAGCAGTAGCAGTAGCAGCAGCAGCAGCAGTAGCAGTAGCAGCAGCAGCAGCAGTAGCAGCAGGAGCACCAGCAGCAGCAGCAAAAGTAGTAGTTGTTGTGGTTGTTGTTGTTGTTGCCGTCGTCGTGGTGATAGTAGCGTAACGGTAGCGGTAGCGGTAGCGGTAGCGGTAGGTGTCGTGGTCGCGGAGTCGTGGTAGTAGTCGTGGTCGTCGCGATTGGTTGTCTTAGCAGAGGGAGCAGCAGTAGATAGCGGCACCGTAGCAGTAGCAGCAGCATTAGCTATCACCGCCATGACCAGCACCATCATCGTAATCAAGCCTCGGCAAAGACCTGCGGACATCGCAGGCTCAAAAGGCTCATCACAATACAAAGCGAGCATCGGGTGCTGGGTCTCAAGTCGAGAAGGTCTCCTCGACGGCTGTAGGTTTTCGGCTGCGGGCATAACCTCCCCGAAAGACAACCACCGCGAGTTTGAAACTCCGCTAACCTGAAACGACCTGCGAAAATTCGAAGTCAGGGGTCGCAACATACAAGGCGACAGCTGGCGCCTGCTTCATGCCTTCCTTGGTCGACTGAGTCTCGCAGATGCTAGCTATTCTAGCTCTTCTTGCCGTAGATCTAAACACAAACCACTTACTCGACTTGCTCAGTGGAAGAGAATGCATGCGGAGCGGCACCATGTGTGTCTCGAACAGTGCGTCACACAATCACAAAACCTGAATACGTGAGGGTTGTTGTAAATTGGAACTCTGTTGGGACACCCATTGAAAAGTGCGTGATACAGAAGTGGACTAGTGTGCTGATGACTGCGAGAATAGTTGTTGTTCTAGTTCCTGCCATCCCTTGATACGGATTTGGTTAAAAAGGTCTGCCAGTGAACGGTTTCGGTCTACGTTTACATGTATCCGGCTCTCCCGTGTCTAGGAACCTAGCCTACCTCACCACAGCATACAGACTCTACCGGTCCCTGTTTCCGATCCTGCTATCAGGGCACCCACTCCTGCTCGAAGAGCACCCCGCGAGTGTCATCGCCGCAAAGTACCCCGACCTTCGCCCAGGCTCATGTCACCAGATGCCCGAAAACCCCCCCAGAGAACCCAGAACCTCTTCATAAACCCTAAATCCTAAGACCGTAACCTTAAATCCGAAGACCCGAACCCTATGTCCTAAACCCTTAGACCTACAGTGACCTACAGTAGAAGCAGGAAAAGCTCTCCATCTTTGGGCTCAGGTTGTGTGGGATCCTGATCCTTAGCCGAAGAAAGGGCCCCCCGTGGCTCACGGCTGTAGGGAGGCCTGCAATTTAGGGTTTAGGGTTTAGGGCAGCTTGGTGTGTCGAGCGTGCCTGAAGATCCCAGTTGACAGGGAGTTTAAGCTCAAGGAAGGCATATTGAAAAGTAAGTTGCAAGGTCTGTCCCTGAGACCTCTACGCCTGCGCCCAGAAACGGATTTGTTAGATTCTTAACCTTTATCTGAATCTGTAAACATCTCGGTTTATGCCCAGCTCTCGAAGACTCACCCCTAAGCTTACCACTTGAATGCCTTGAATGGCTTTGGGCTCCTTGTTACAACTGGTCTCTGATCTACCCAAAAATCCCCAAAGCCTTTGTCTGACTTTTAACGCCCCTTTATTACCAAGAAGGTGCCGAGCACCAAGCCGTCTCGCAAAGCGCCTGGTGTTCGGTTTGTTTTGTAGTTCGTTTAGTTCGTTTGGGCTTTTAGTTACAGTTTTGCAAGGGTGTTGGGGTGCGGGGCATGGGGATTTGAGGCTGGGGCTTGTCTGGATTGTTGTGGCTCTGCCATAGTCTCCAGGATGTGGCTTTTGGGGGGCAGTAGGCTAAGAGATCCAAGCCCAAATAGAATAAAGCAAAGCCGGAATCTGCAGCGTCGGGTCCAGGATTTTGGGGCTCGGGCTGAGAGTTGTATCCTAGGGTGTAGGGTTTAGGGGTTTAGGGTTCAGGGCAAACTGCACTGAAGCCGCCAGACCTGCGAGAAGCCGGTATCAAAGCCTGCTGCAGAAAGCTGAAACGAAAGCTATGACCCTAAAGCCGGGACGAGACCTGCGACTTAGAATAATAAATATAGGGGCCTTAATAAACAGAATACGGTTTGGGGGGTACATTACACCATAATTGTTAATAAGGAACCCCCAAGATAGCATTGGCAATTATTGAGGCCCTTATATTGCTGCATCATGCGGCGGCTGCAGGGTTTAGAGGTTTGGGACTTTAGGGCTTTGCGGACAGCTTTGAGGGTTCCCCAAATGGGAGTTTCCAAAACTTAGGGGTACCTTATTTTGGGGTCCTTATAATAAGGATCCTACTATTTAGGGTACTATATTTGGGTCCCCTATTTTCGGAAACTCCCAAATATCCTCAAAAGGCACAGCAGGCATAAGAAATTCAGAGGCCTACGGCCACCGCCCCAACAAAAGAGAACACTTCGACTGATCCAACAAAGGAACACCAAACTGGCCTGCCGCACTCCTAGATTTGGCAAGGACGCGACGGCAGAGGCCTCGCGCGCCAATTTGATAGGGATACTTCGGACACGCTTCGGAGTTCGGGTGGGGAGGCAGGGTGTTCCTGCTCTCGATTGCTTATACAGAGGTTTTTGATGAGCCCACAGAGGTTTCGGAGCATCTCCACTCTGTTTCCTACCGCTCTGCATGCTCTTTCTGGCTGCAACCTCGAACGGTTTGGGCGCGAAGCGGTCTGGGCAACGCAAAACCCTAGAAGGTTGCAGGTTGAGTCCCAATTAGATGTGGATAACAATACGTTCAAGGCCCTGCACAGCAGGCGCAGGTAGATGAGTATGTGTACTCCTGGGCGCGGAAACGTCAAAAGCAAAGAGGCTCAAAAACAAACGACACTTCGGCGCGAAATTGTTGGAGCCGGTTGAAAAAGCACCTGAGAGAACATTCAGAAGGCCACCTAGCCAACAGGTTTGCAAAACCCCTCAGCTCATGAACCCCAAACCGTGAGCCGTGAACCCTTAACCCCAAGCTCTGAAGCAGCAAAGCTAGCAGCAAGATTCTCTACACGGATGTAACACGGGAAACGTCTTCTTGCTCTCCGGCAGGGGCTAGTGTTTCTGCCGTTCAACCTTTTCCGGATATTATAGTAAAACCAGATCGGAGCTACCAGCGAATAAAACCTTCTTCTCAATGATTTTCGTACGAATTTCGGGTCAGGGGTTTAATATTTTGTGCCGCGCAGATTGGTTCAGAAAACCATTTTTGCCCGATCTCCCTGCAGACCCTGACTTTTTTGCAGCACGCACGAGAGCCTCTGCATTCTGTCGCTCGGCAATAGATGGGAACAGACAAGCCACACAGTCTGCACAATGCGCAGGGGTGTTGTAGATTTCTGCTGCACAAACACACCTTTTCAACATCGATAGACCCTATAGCCATACCTACAAACCCATAAACCATCATAAACCCCAAACCCCATACCGAAACGCCTGTAAGCCCTAAACCTCTCATTGCTAACCCTTATAGAAGCTTCGAAGGAAGCCTGAGAAGAACCTGTATAGGAACCCCAAAACCCTAAACCCTACCCTAAAAGGTTCCCTTAAGGGATCCTTTGAGGGTTCCCGTGCAGGCCTTTAGAGGAACCCGAAATTGAATCCGAAATCCACAGTCTTCAGCTCTGCTGGGAAGCTCCGCCAGTCGACTAGAGAGTGAAGCTCTGCAAGGGCTCAAAGCTGGGATGAAGTGGGGCTTCGGTTTTTCAGGGTTTAGAGTTCGGGATTCAGTGGGATTTAAGGTTCGGGGTTTGGGTTTAGGATGGTTTAGGCTTTGGGGTGTAGGATCTGGGGTTTAGGGCTGCGGAGTTTGAGACCCACGCTCGGGCAAGCCAGGCAAGGTCTCGCACAACGGTCAGCCAAGTGAGAGGATTGCAAAGACTGTCAAGGTGGGGTACCAGACATGCCAACACCGGCTATGAAGGGTTTCGGGTTTGGGAAATCCAGAGCAGGAGCCTTTAAAGAGGTGAACCTTCATCCCACCTACCTTCATCCCATCTTTTGGGGCCCTTTCTATCGGCCCAGCCTCTTTCGCGACGGCGGTCTTTCACCAAGGAAGACTGAGCAATGAGGCGCGGAAACGGCTAGTAAGCAGGGATTCGTACTTCGGGAGTTAGGATTCACAGAGTTTGCGGCTTCGACGGTGCATCCATGATTGAGACGAGACTGCGAGCCAACTTACAACCAGCAGCGTCGAGCGCTTGCTCGGCAAATGCCACTATGCCAAGAGCTTTTCTGCGTGGCCGAGGCATTTGCCAGAGGTACGGAGGCTCTTTAAAACTGGTCCTGGAAATACAGCGAAATGCTACTCTTGCCGGCTGCAGCACTGGGCTACTCCGAAAACTGTACAGTCGTCACTGCCATGATCATTATATACATATATATATATATATATATATCTTCTTCCCAGTTCTACAATAGGCAACAATAGGCAAGGTCTTCGCTCTATGCTCTCTTCTCTCAGAGCAAGACTTCTAGTCTACCGGTAAGAGGAAGCTCCCAACGCAGCTAACCTCCCAATATACGGGCCTTAATAATTAGAGTAGGGTTTTGGGGTATAGCATACTATACTCATAATAAGGACCCCCCAAAATAGTATAGGCAAAGAGTTAAGGCCCCTAGAGTAGGGTCAAGACTGAAACTCAAACCTACGAGCCCTGGGTCCTACAGACCGTAAATAATTTCAAGCCAACCCACATAAAAGCCATCCCTAAACCCTGAACCCTAAACCCAAGCCATTTCGAAGGGTGGTGGAATTGACCCCGTTATCTCCCGATAGCTCTAATCACCACCACCCAAATGACATCAGGGACTCAGCACGCAGGGCGCTCTTTTCAGGCTCTGTGGTTCAGGGCTCCCCTAACTTTACTTCTATCCCTGCGTACCATGTTCTCCGGATTAGAGCTTAGGCTCCGTCAGGATTTCGGATCCTCCGTACTCTCTTGCTCTGGAGTCACTTGGCTAGCTTCTGACTTGGGCTCGCCTGGCGACGTCATAAGGGCGTGAAGAAGGTTTCTTACCGACTCTACAGGGGGTCCTTTGGATTCTTCGAGGGTTCTACAGGGTTCGGGTATGCGGTGGAGGATGATCGACCGTGGAAATTGTGCCGAAGCCCTCTGGAATCCAAGACTCCGACATTACTGCAGCCCGAAACCTCAAGCCCTGCGTAGAGAGTCTACGCCCTACCGTACATCCTGCATAGCTATACCTGCGACGGCCACACCCCCAAACCCAAAGAGATGGGCAGGAGGTCTGAAAATGTATCGGTTTAGGGCTAAGCATTCAGGGTTTAGGGCGGCGCTGCGTTTAGGGCTTCATTTTGTGGCGTTTGGGGGGCTTCAGGGTTTAGGGCACATCTGCATCCAGCTGTCCATGTGCTACCCTGAAAGCTCGGCCTTTTACCCCTGTGCGAAATCCCCCAACACCTTTCGCTCTGCTAGCTGAGAGTTGGCTGCTAATGAAACTCTGAAGCCTCAACCCTGATCCTTCGAGCAACGAGAACTGAAGACCAAAACCCAAACTCTAGATGAAATGAAGGAGGCCATACAAGACCTTAAACCCTAGATGACATGAAAGAAACATTCTTTCATTCTAATAGGGAACCCCCAAAACCCTACTCTAATTCTTAAAGGTCCCTACATTAGATGAAGAAAGGCCATGCCTGAACTCTAAATCCTAAACCCTAGAGGCCACGCCTGAGATCTTCTCCGGCAGCCCGAAAACCTCCCGAGGACTGGTGCGGTTTCAGCTCCGAGGCCAGGGAGTCAAGTGGGACGCAAGCTTTATTGAAGCTGCAATATGGGGGTTTCCGAAAATAGGGGGCCCTAATATAGTACCCTAAATAGTACGATCCTTATTATAAGGACCCCCAAGTAAGGTACCCCTAATTTTCGGAAACTCTCATATAGGAAAAAAGGGATTCGTAGGGTTTGTAGGATATTTATACTGGCCAAATATGGGGGTGCAAATTGGAGTAGGTTGCTGGGTTCATCACAGCTTAGTTATGTAGTAGGGGCCCAGAGGGAATCTACATCAGCTTTTAAATCCGAGGTCTGGCGGTTTCATCAAAGCTTAGGCATGAAAGCCTTAGCGCATCGGGTTGAAGGGTTTTAAGGCTGAGGGTTTGAGGCTTGCGGGTTGGGAGCCGGGTCTACGAGGCTTGGCTATGGTTTAGGGATTAGGGTTTAGGGTTTAGGGATTCTGATGCCCTTGGGGCGTATCCCGCGGCTTATGGCGAGGAGACTAAAGCTTCCAGTGCAAGCTGAGGATCAGGTGCTGTGAATGCCGCACCCGAAACCGAACACGACTCCCCGAAGCCCAGGTGGAGGCACTCATAACCATCCTGCAGCTTGGCCGGAAGCTATGGGGCTCCGTCAACACACAGAATCTAAAACCGCCCTAATGTAGGGGCCATAATAATTGGAATAGGGTTTTTTGGGTGTGCCTTATTATAATGTTAGTATCTGAAAGCCCGAAACCCTATTCTGATTATTAAGGCCCCTGCAGTCCCTACAGTATAAGCCCTATACCCCTGAGCCTTGCCAGCAAACTTCGCAAGAGGCACGAGAACACCTTCCGCCCGGCAAATGGGGCAAGGCACCTCACCGACCGAATGCTTGTTGGGATTTGAAGGTCTTTGTGGGCACCTCACTGACTGGCTTTTCAGAGCTTAAGCTTACAGGGGCTAAGGGCTTTCGAAGTCTGGGGGGGCTTTAGGTTTCGAGGTTTGGAACATCTTTGGATTTAGGGTTTTATGCTTCAGAGGTATTAGGCTTGGGTGTTTAGGAGCCTTCGGGGTTTGGCATCAGTGCCTCGGGTTTTGGGTGCATTTGTAGAGTTTTAGTTTTGGGCGAAAGGGCTTTAGGTGTAGCAGGCTCATACTTACTACGAAGGTTTCAGGACAAGGTAGGGGTAATTAAACTCCCGATGCCCAACAGACCCTCAAACCCTCAATCCCCGTTGTAGCTGAAGGCTACTCGGCATCTGTGTTGGCGTCTCGGCTCGACCTTCCGCTTTCCATTCCACTACGCAACCCTGCATATCAGAGTTAGAGTCCAGTGCACGGAGTCTGGGGACGATTCACGCAGGCCCTCGCTTATCCCTACGCTCTAAAAGCCTCAAGACCAAACTAGTATAGAACCGCGATCATGGCTGGGCTCTTCCACGAAACCTGTATGGGAATCAGAATCTCGGCCATGTCCATACTACGTGCTATCAACTCCCAAGCATCTGCCAGCACTATCCCGCCTACGACAATGACGACGAGGACGCGCTTCCAATGACGACCGCGACAGTGGATGCTTGCTCCCTGCTGCTGCCCCTGTACTACTACATCCAATACTAGTGATGATCATCGACATAAATGGTGGTGTTGTCCTCGTATGTACTACTACTACTATTACTACTACTACTACTACTACTTACTACTACTTACTACTACTACTACTACTACTACTTCTGCTACTTCTGCTACTCCTGCTACTCCTGCTACTCCTGCTACTGCTACTCCTACTACTACTACTACGACCACTACTACCACTACTACTACTACTACTACTACGGTATCCCCCCCTGGTGCGACGCCGGTCACTCAGTTCGTAGATGTTGAACATGTTCAATGAGAGCTGTCGCGGTCCAAGATGCGGCGTAGCAAAGACAAGGATCGTCCACACCGCTGCAGCAATTGTCGGCAGGTGGGACATAGAAAAGACAGCTCGCAGTGTCCTTTCTATGATGGACCGACGACCGATAAGCCCCAGAACTGAGGTTTTCATGAAGTTTTCTTTTTAGGTTTTGGACATGGATGCTNGACCGATAAGCCCCAGAACTGAGGTTTTCATGAAGTTTTCTTTTTAGGTTTTGGACATGGATGCTCTCTTTTCTGAAACGCACTAGACCATGGACGTCATTAGGTTTTGGACATGGATGTTCTCTTTTCTGAAACGCACTAGACCATGGACGTCATTAGGTTTTGGACATGGATGCTCTCTTGCTCTCTTTTCTGAAACGCACTAGACCATGGACGTCATTAGGTTTTGGACATGGATGCTCTTTTTTCTGAAACGCACTAGACCATGGACGTCATTAGGTTTTGGACATGGATGCTCTCTTTTCTGAAACGCACTAGATCATGGACGTCATTAGGTTTTGGACATGGATGCTCTCTTTTCTGAAACGCACTAGACGTCATTAGGTTTTGGACATGGATGCTGTCTTTTCTGAAACGCACTAGACCATGGACGTCATTAGGTTTTGGACATGGATGCTCTCTTTTCCAACGATTTGGATGAACATCATGATCAAAATTAGGCCAAAAATACCTTCATTCTGATCGCTAGGTTTTGGGCACGAAAATCCAGACTTCAAAAACAGCAAAAAATCAAGAAATTCAGAAAGACAAGTGCTGTAAATACCAGCATTTTTGGGTGCGAGATTGATGAACAATGTTCGAAAACCTACAAAAAATACACACGGAACCAGGAACAGTTGCCACTTTCGATAACTACGGAAAAAAGTGCTGTAAAACACAGCATTTCCGACCACAACAAGTCCAAAAAATAAGAGGTCTGGGCGTCGCACCGGGGGGGGGGAAGCCGTACTACTACTACTACTACGACTACTACTACTACTACTATGTACTACTACTACGACTACCACTACCACTACCAGTACCACTGCTACTGCTACTGCTACTGCTGGTGCTACCACAGCCACAGCTACAGCTACAACAGCAACAGCAACAGCAACAACAAGGAAGTCGCAGCGTCTGCCGCCGCGCGGGGTGTGTCGTTTCTGCCGCCGCGCGGGGTGTGTCGTTTATTTTTGGGGGCATTTTTGGTCAAAAGGATGTTTCGGGCTCTTTTTTTTATAGTTGTTTGTTCCTTTTGTTGTGAGGTTGTTGCGGAAGTGTCGCAAATACCATGCTTTTCGTCTTTGATTTTTGTTGATTTTTAGGGTCAATTTTGAAGTTTTTGTCTGGAAAGCTTTAAAAACTCGTGCTTTTTGCATGGCGGACGTTTCCAAAGTGAAGCAACAAGAAACGGCAAGCACGGGTTGACAGAGCAACTGGTAGCGTTTCAATTGTAACATTGCAACAAGGCCATAAGCGAACAACACTGCCATATTCATGGTCATCTGCGGCAAGAACTATCGCCGCTTGGTCAAAAAACGATCGCGGCATCAGCAACATCAGAAGCATCGTCTTCTGCACATGAGAACAGCTGCAATTTGTTTGATTAGCTTCCAGGTGTGCGTTTGTGCGAGGAGAGTCAAGTTGCACAGGACGCTTTTGGCTGCTTCCACAATGTACCACACCAGCACGTGAACACAAGAAAGAGAAAACAAAAGTTGCATTCGCATGGACGTCATCACGCCCCCCCCCCTCCCCACCGATGTACCGCACCAGCACGTGAACAAAAGAAAGAGAAAACAAAAGGCGCATTCGCATGGACGTCATCACCCCTCCACCCCCCAAACAGAGCTGAAAGAGAAACGCAAGTCCAAGCCGGCATGTGCAGAAAGTCGAGAGTCGGCAAAAATACTGTAAAAACCGATGCAGAATGCCACACACACAGGAAAACACCGAAAAAAACGATGCGAAATGCAGAGGTCAACACGTTTTTGCACAGTGCAGCCCGGCGGCTGGGACACTTTTTTGCTATAAAACACCGCAAAAACCGATGCGNAAAAGCAAAGTTCAATTCCGGGTGAGCAAAGTGCCAAAACTCGAGTTTCAGCACATGCCAGCAAAGGAATCGCACCACCCCGCGCGGCGGCAGACGCAACGGCTGCCAACAACAACAACTACTACTACTACTACTTCTTCTTCCACTACTACTACTACTACTACTCCTGCTGCTGCTACTGTTACTACTACTCCTGCTGCTCCTGCTGCTGTTGCGGCTACAAGTATTACAACTACTGCTACTATATACTACTGCTACTACTACTACTACTGCGACAACCCCTACTACGACGACGACTCCCACTCCTACTCTCGCGCCTGCCTCTGCTGCAAGTTGTGCCGACGACGATGACGACTACTACGACGACGACGACGACAATCAATACGACGACCACGACTACTACTGCCACTACTATTTCTAGCAGAAGCAGTACAACTACGACCACTACCACGACGACGACTTCTACGACGACGATACTGACTAAGACAATTGCGCCATTTCCACTACCACTACTAAAGATGACGACCCTATTGTTACATCTCTTATCTCGCTCTCTTCACTGCAGGCAGAGCGGCGACAGTGCGCTCCAGCTCTCTGCTGCTTAAGTCCTGAGAATCGTTCAGTTGAGGGCATAGCCCGTAACCCTCGCGCAGTACGTAATTTCTGAAAGCTGAACTCTGAACCGAGCCCTAAAGCACAAGTGCCAGCCCTGAGACTGATCGTCGATGGGGTTTTGAGGGTCCGCTGCTTTCGGGTACACTGGCCCTAAATGGATTAAATTTCCCAGGCTTGACCCCTCTCCCTCAAGTCTCCTTGCGCTTCTTGACGCTCTTTGCGCATTCTTTGGCCTCCTTGGGCGAATATGAGCCGTGGAGTCTCTAGGGAGCTTCTTCGATGCTTCCGGTAACTGGAACTACTTTGTGGACTAGCGCGGGGCTGTACCAGTTTCGCAAACTTCACAAATATCAACTTGAGTGTTTTGGGTTTATGGCTTGCGTGTCCAAACGAGTACACCTGTAGTTGCGTGGGTGCGTGGGCAACTGTCTACCGCAATGTAAAAGTACATGTGCGCCTTCTCCCGTGCGGGAGGCGCAGAACCAGTTACGGAAGTTGAAAGTTCAGCATTGATGCCGCCGGATTCGGGAACTGCTGCAAGCTGGCCAGAAAGCTCAAACTCGTTTTAGGCCTCACATAGGCTTAGGCTATTGGTTCCAGTTTTGGTATATACATGTCAGGTGTCAGAGGCCAAGGGGCACTTTCATGCATCATGCTTCAGGAATTGTCTCTACGGGTTCCGAGTGCCCGAGTTCTTCGAGCTTACAGAAGGGTAAACTCTAGGCATAAAGAGCTTGGCGTAGTAAGGCGCCCAACGAGCGCGACCCCGAAAGTAGCACGAAACCACAGAACATAACAGACATCTCATTATCTTCCCCCTCCTCGAAATGCCTACCGCTAAAGCCTGGACCACTTCACCCTAGGATTCCGAAGGATACAGCATGACTGCAACAAGCGACAGGTCCCATAAAAGCTATCATGCATGATCTAATATAGGTCCTTAAGAATTAGAATAGGATTTTGGGGCACATTATACTATACTTATTATAATAAGGAACCCCCAAAATAGTATAGGCAATTATTTCAGCCCCTATATTAGGTGGGATTTACAGCTTGTCTAGTTGTCCGGGCATCTCTTCCCCTTGCCTCAATACTGTTCCTTGTTGAAGTTCCTTGACATGCCTATATCTTATTATTGTACCTCAAAGCCCTATTCTAATCATTAAGGGTTTCTGGAAGACGGCCCACAGGGTGCCAAGGTGCCAGGGCTTGATGAACCGCGCGCCTTGACAGAGGGTTTAGGGCTCAGGGTTTAAGTTTGGATCTAGCAGAAGTGCCTAAAAAAATTTCGATTAAGGTTTTAGGGTGCCTTATACTGTAAATAGACTGGGCAATCCCAAGGAAATACTACTCCAGTTGTTCCGATCCTTAAATGAACAGTTGCAGCAAGCGGGGGGGGGCCCTCATTCTAAATGCTAGATAGAAGGATCCTTCATATTAGGACCCCAGCAAATTACGCTTACCCTTAATTTTAAGAAACCCCCATCTGCTGATGGAGAGGTTTCAGAGTTCACGGTTTTTCACATTTCGGGGACTAGGTTGTGGGTTGAGGCCTCGGGTTAAGACGTAAATGGTTCCGGATATTTTCTAAGCAAGCATGTATTGACTTTGGGTTGGCGGCAGCAATCTCAAAGCTACAGTTGACTACAGCAGCACGGAGTCTTCAACCCCTCAAGAGCTTAACGGCGCACCCAGGTTGTGTTTTCCTAGCTGCACTGTTTCGCAGTGACTGACTGCGTGAGTTGAACGCCGTACGCGGAACTTGCTGGTAAAGAAGAGGCAGGCCTCCAGAGCTTCAAGTTGCAAAGTTGCATGTGCTTTGGGTCGAAATATTGGTAGCAATCGAAAACCCATGCCCCAAACCTCAGCCCTCAGTGGAGTCATGATCGGACTTGGATTCGTTTTGTTTGACACTGTTCGACTGAGCTTGAACAGCTTGACCCCAGTATCATAACATGAATACATACATACATACATACATAGATATATATATATGTACACACCTACATCTCTATGTTTGTATATTTACTTATGGTTAGATGTATACATATCTTTACATACACATCCCGGATCCTACGTCCGCGTCTCTAAACCCCTATAAACCTTGAACCTCAGGGGCCAGGAGCTTCCGGTGAACCCTCCATGCATTGCAAGCATCCTGCCTCCTGCAAGCTTTGCAGAATGTCAGGTGGCCGCATGCCTTGGACCACGGCGCTTTAAAGAAGATAGGCTTCGTTAATGAAAGCATGTTCCTTTTTTCTATTCCTTTTTTCGGGGTGGAATGCTTTACGATAAGGAACCCATAGGTCTTGATTGTGGGGAGGCCTGAGGTGCCAGGCCGACTCAGGGATGGAAAGCATTTCCGGGAATGCTACCCACTGGGCTGTGGGAGATCCCAAAGCCCCGGATAAAGGCTTCGGGAGCTACCATACACAACCGTGCATGCGTGCGATTTCCTGCGTGCAGACACTTCGGGCCCCGTTAAGTCGCCTTAAGCCCGAAATTGAGCACCCCTGCCTCAGAAGTAAAAATCTACCCAATGTCTAGAACCCGTACCCTGCAGCCCGGCGCCACTCTCGGCCCTGAACCCGTACAGTTGGTGGGGGATCAGTGGGGTCGGAGGCTTGCGCCTGGAACATTGTTTACAGGTATGTACGTGCGGAAACGTGGATGCACTGGCACACATCTAAGTATGGTCCCATGTATGCTGCGTTTATACGGCTATGCTGTTCAGATGCAGCCATCCACACACACGCGTATGCGCGTGTACGTGCGCGCATATACACACACACATTTACAGATAGATATATATATATATATCTGTATGTATATATATATGTGTGTATGTGTATAAATATATATATATATATATATATACATATGATACGCTGTCGAGTGCGAGCGCTAAAGAGTACATATGATATTTACGACATGTTAAACATGTATGTATGTATATATATATATGTATATACACTTGCATGTATGTCGTGAGGGAGGGACAGACGGCAAATGTGTATATCTAAGATGTGCGGCCATGCGGAACCAGTGTGCGCGATGTAATGTACTGAAAAAGCACGTGTGCATGCATGTCTGCATTCACATGTGTGAATTCGTCCAGCTTGAAACTTGCGACATGGACAACGCTGTCAACAGCTTCATCAACTCCGACCACACTCTAGACTCTAGCATTCATCGAAACCCTGAATCCCAAAAGTCCTAAATCCTGAAACACACCGAATCCTCTGAAAACCCCTTCTGAACTCTGTTGTACACCTTTTACCACCCCACAAAATATTTATCTATATACCCTGCATAAGCGCCAAACTCCGAACCCCTAAAACTAAAAACCCATGAGACGGAACTGCCCAAACCTTATGAAACCTTGGAAGCACCTCACCAAAAACCGTGCTTCATAGTAGTCGTGATATCAGTCATAATAGTAATACTAATAGTAGTAACACTAGACACCTAAGAGTAACCTACGAATAAAAACGGTGCCCTTTTTGGCTTAAAGGGAGTTATAAGGGAACCTAAACCCTAAAACAGGGAATAACGGCCTACTCTGGGTCCTAGAACAATAGTACAATAATTACAGAGGCCGAAACTGAGCTGACAATGTCGGCATCTTTGGCCTGGCACGCGAGGCAGAGGCCGTCCTGCAGACTTCAAGGGCTTTGGGTGTACGGTTTAGGGGCTTAGGGTTTAGGGGTTTAGGATTTCGGGGTATAGGGTTTAGGGGTTTAGGCCGGTTTAGGTGTTTAGCATCAGAGTTTGCCTTTTTTGCTATGCAATTCCCTTGCAATGCCTGTTGATCCTGTGTTGTTGGCAGTTGCAGCTGTGCTACACTTCCTCTGCTTCGGATCGTTTCCGGATGTGTTCTGGTGGACAAGTGTTTGGTTGGCTCACACATGAGCTCAGACAACTGTTCGCAAAGATTAAGCGAGAAAAAGAACTGCAAACCCCGATTCTGGAGTTTCAGGCCTCTGCAGTGGGGGATCCTCTGCAGAACCCAGCAAGGTCTCCAAGCTGCTCTGCTAACTTGCCCGGATTAAAACTAAGAAAAAGCCTCAAGGGCGGAAGCCCCCTATATAACCCGTCTAGACTCAAAACATATCAGAACACTTCTAGCGTCCCTTATAGTGCAAAGTACCCCTTATACTAAATCTTCTAAGAACCCTAGTATCCCCACGATAGCCATTGTAGTATCCCTATATTACACCTTACAGGAACAACCCTTTATCGGAACCTGTGTAGTATCCCTAGTAGCCCTTCTCGTATCCCATCCTCCCGCTGGGCGATCGTCGGAATCGCCTCAGAGCTCTCCTCCGTGGTTTCGGTTCAGGGTTTACGGTTTAGTAGGGTTTCGGTTTTTCCCTCCTACTTAGCAAGGACGAGGGTTTAAGGTTTAGTTTAGGGTTTAGGGTCAAGGGTTTCGGCTCGGTCGGGTGTAGGGTTTTAAGGAATCAAACACGCACGGATACTCCGGAAGCCAGCTCTCGGGTGCAGAGGGCCTTTGGACGTAGTTTTGCGCATACCCTGAAGCCCTGAACTCCCTTGAAACCCCAAAACTGCGAGCAGCAATTTTCAGCCTGGGCACTTCGGGGCGTTAATTCGTGAGCGGTTGCTATCCTCGGCCCTAAATCCGAGGAGCCTCGGTGCCACTCCCAAAAGCCAGGGCTCGGAGTGAGGGTTCTGCTTTGGGGTTTTAGGTTTCCAGGAGTCATTCATTCTGCAAGTGCTGCACGCACCCATTCGTGCTTGTATGGGGTCTTGTTTGAAGTTTGGTATCTATGGATGTGCTGATCTCACGTCGATCTCTGCGATGTTTGGTGCAGAGTGCTTCCGAACCTATCGAGACTGCCCTTAAGGTGTCAACACCTGCTTTCCAGGGCGCGCAAAGTCCCAACCAAGTAACGTCCGACGCGTTCGGAACTGCAAAAGCCCCCAACCCCTGAAACCCTGAAACCCTCGACCCCTGATCCCAAAGCCGTAGACTCCACAAGTCCACAGGTCGCCTCTGGTACCTCTGGAGCTTCAACCGTCTCAGGCCTCCAGATGCAAGGCAGGACCGAAGCTACGAACCAACTAGTTGGGGGAATGTTTCGGGCTTCGGCGCTCACACTCGCACAAGCCAGGCGAGGTTATGGGTGCTGAGTCGATCGAAGTGAAACCTAGGTGAAAGTGGGTTTAGGTGCTAGGGTTTGGGGAGTTTTGGCCTCGAGTTTTAAGGTGCAGTGATGTTAAGGTTGAGGGCTTTGGGGTAATCTTCAATCTAGGCTTGCCGATGGTATTTGCAGCAAACGTTGAAGTGCATAGACTGTTTATGTATATGATACTGTATGTGCATACAACTTCTGCACTTGACCGCTGAACCATGCTCCTTTTTTCTCCAACCTGCTGCCAAGAATAGGCGTACTGCACCTGAACCTCAGAAATAACATCTCTCTTTTCCCCAAACCCCAACCGCCCCAACCCCAAAACCCCGAACCCTTCGATGTAGCCCCTAACTCCGAATGCCCCCCAAACCAAGGACCCCAAGGACCCCCGAAGTCCAAAGCCCCGCAAGCAAACATCAAACTTGAACTTACCCCGAAGGCCAAATCCTCAAGCACCGAAGCCCCACAAAGCCAACGGCACCATCAACACCCTACACTCCAAAACATGGAACATGTCTTCATGCCGGCAGTTGTCGGAGGCTTCTCCTCCGGCGGACTCTCTGTCGCCGCCTGAGTAGGAGGCGCTCAGTTCAGCAAAGGCGATATCCGCGCTAGCCTTTTTTCTATGGTGACTTCGGGACGAATGCAATCCAGCTTGGGCTACAAAGGCTCGTAGCTGGCACTCACGACGCCATGGTTGAAAACATCGTAAACCCGAAATCCGAAAAGCAGACCAATCGAGAAAGTCGAAACGGCGAACCGTGATGCAGGCAAATCTGAAGACCAAAATCGGAGTTCCAGACTGAGAAGAAGCCAAAGGGAAGCCAATACAGACCATAAATAATATTGCAGGATCCTTGGGACCCCTAAAGCTAGGAAACCCCCAACTGCTTCAGGTTTTGCTTTTTAAGCACGCGATCCCATGGTGAAAGCATGACTTAAAAGTTTAGGGACGTTGAAGGGGAGGCCGCATCTGGGCCATACACGGACTTACAAGTCGGCTTGAGCTCTCAAGACAGCGATGGCATCTTAGGCTTTAAATCCCTGTAATCACTACCAACTCCCAGCCACGACCCTTCCCTGAACCTCATACCCAAGCCTGAGGAGTAGGTTCCTCTGTGACGGGAGTGGCTTCTTCCCGGCGTTCCTTCCTCCGAGGGCTCGGCGCTTGAGGCCTTCTTGGGGTTTAGGGTTGGGCATAGCCTTCGGAGCTCGAGAATCCGGTTCAGAGTCTAATATGTCTGGATACGAAGGTGTAGCCTAGGTACCCTTGACGATTGGAGCGGGTTTTGGGATATGTTATATAATGCAATTAGAGCAAGGAGCTGCAAGAAATGGTCGGCAAGTATGCAGCCCCCTACGTTACAGTAGATGCTGACTTGCCGACATGCAGGTCTGGCTAAACCGTTTCGGGCGGGCGGAGGTTTGTTTGAACATTTCGAGCAGTCCAGGAATGAAAACAGAAAGACTTCATCCCGAAGCGGGAAGAACCGTTATGGGAGTTTCCGAAAACAGGGGACCCTAATATAGTGCACTAAATAGTAGGATTTTATTATAAGGACCCCAAAACGACGGCCCTGCTGATTCCTGTCCCGCCTCTTGTTCTTCTTGGAGCGTCCTTTCTGAACTTCCTCGGCGAGGAGGCGCCCTAAGCCCCAAACCGGCAATTCAAGCCACCTCAAAGCTTCGGGTTTCCGGCTTTGCAAGTTTTGCAGGGTTCCAAGATTCAAGACTAATGCGGAAGGGCTTCCAGGGTTTGGGGCGTCTAAGATTTGAAGAGGGTATGCGTGTTTGGAGGTATGGTGCCTGGCTTGTTGACCCGATCACCGCTGTGAGCGGACTGTCCACAGCGTCTCCAAGATCCATATGGAGTCCATATAGGAACGAATGTGCGCAGAGGTGCGCAACAATACAGACCCATATAGCGCAGAACAGAATAGGCGAGCAAGAAACGGAAACAGAAAGATTCGGATGCCATGAAGTTCGACCACCATCCATTTTCTGAGTAAGACTACCAGTCATACACTGAGAGGTCCTCCAAGCAGGCTAGCCGCCAATGACTGTTTCGCACTGCCGAGCTGCCAACAGCCAGAGACCACAGTCTTATCATTACTATTCCTGTTCATTTACCGGTACTCTTGCTCTCTCTCTTTCTCTCCCTCTCTCTTTCTCCTACCCTTGCACTTACTCTGATTCTTACTCTTAGCCTTACACTTACTCTGACTCTGACTGCTGCTCTGACCATTACTCTTAGTCCAGTCAGTGTGCGATAGTCAGACATTGGAGCCCGAGGTCTACCTAAGGCTTTTATACTCATGGGCCCATGCTCCTCAGAAAACCTTGCACCTTTCTACCGCAGAGAACGACCCGCAAGAAACAGTCGCCGAGACCCAAGCCGCAGAATTCTTGATATTGGTTTGCGGGCGACCCGTACTAGTTAAATTACCCACTCAAAACTCAAAGGCTCCGGCCAGGCGACACAGACTGGAGCTGAACCCTTTGGAAGTCCAAACCCCCTTAATTAAGGAATATTCCTTAAATCAGATTTCGGATCCTACTATGATGTAAGGTATAGTATATTCCTTAATTAAGGGATATTGGAGTCTCTGGGAACCCTGCAAAAACTTTTCAAACAGAGAAGACACAGGACACAAACCCCAAACCCTGGAGAACCGCAAAACTCTACAAACGAACCAAAAGCAAAAGGACCCCTGACGGGGCCTCGCCCGTAAGGTGCGAGTCTACGTAGTAGCTCGGCCTCGGTCGCTCGCTCAACCGTAAGCCATAAAGCTGTTATAATCCTTGTGGTCAAACCTTGTAGTAAGTAGTGTAAGCCAAACACAGTCAAAGATTCCGAACTGCCGAACCCTCAACTAGAAAAGTGGGCTTCGGTGATCACGCTCGGACATGAGTTAAAACGGTGCTTGAGGAAGCGTTTCGGGTTGCGGGCTTGTCCAGCTAGTGTTCGGCCGCAGGGTTCGGGGCTACAGCCCAATCCGAAACCGACCCGTTGCGGATCGGACAGTTTTCGAATTCTTAACCCTACACCCTAAACAATAGACCTCGCTCAGTTTCTGGTATCGAAGTTGTTACTGAAAACCCCACACCCAGAGGTTCCATCGTGAAATTCTGGTGAGGCGCAGGGCCAGGGGCCGAGATGGAGCCGGTAGGTCGCCAGGGCTTAAGATTACAGTGATTGTAGATACAAGCCCTTAGGGTTTAGGGCTTAGGGATTAGAACTTCAGGTTTGAGATTTAGGGTTTCAGATCACAGTGATTGCAGACTCTGGATTAAGGGTTTTTCCCCTTCTGGATTCGTGCGTTTCATCCAGGGTTGAGGGTTTCGATGCTCACACTCGGACAATTGAGGGTTTAGGGTTGAAGTCCACAAACCCTCCCCACGCCTTAGGGAACCCCAAACCTGCACCAATACTGAGACATTCTGCACTGCCAGGATTCTATCTAGATGAACACAGCAAGGAAACCAAAAGTTAGTTATCCCTAAATCCTTTTCAGCACGGGCTTTGGGTGTGTGCCGGCAAGCTGGAATCTTACGGCCTTCATAAGACACCAGATCTTAAAAAAAAAAACTAAACCGGGCACTTGGGGCGAGCAGCGGAAGCAAAGGAGTCTCTGCTGCCATGGGGGCCAGCGACTGTCACAGCGGTTCGGGGTCCATAGGGGTTAGGGGCCTTAATAAAGAGAATAGGGTTTTGGGGGTTCATCAATATAACAACAGTATACCCTCAAACCCTATTCTAATGCCCTTATATTAGGCATCAGGGACGATGAGGGCTCCGTCACAGCGGAGTTTACGTTGAGGTGGGTATGGTGGGTATCTAACTTGAAGGAGGGATAGACAAGGCTCAACACTTCTTGTGGCCTTCTGGGGACCGCACAGGGGCAGTCAATATGTGGAGAACGAGGACAGGGTCTGGCTATCTGAGTAGTTGAACCAACCACTCTTAAAGAAAGAGAGTGGGTTGGCAAACCCCTATCTGAGATCTTCTGTCTTAGAGACCCTGAAACTTCCAATTGGTAAGCAAAGATATGCCTTCCAAACATGGGGGTTAGCCCCACACCCTAAACAGAATTCAGGGTGTGTGTGCCTAAAACTTCATCAGGAACCCCGGCCCTGAACCCCTCTGAAGAACCCTGGCCCTATACAAGAGCCCCAAACCCTCAAATCCCATAAAGGCCTTACCTGAGGAGCTGAGTATCCAAGCCCAAAACCTGTAAAATGAGAGCAGGCTTATACAAGCCCCAGAAGCTTAAAGGTTACCTACTCAGCCACTAAATGGGAGTTTCCGACACTAAGGGACCCTAATATCGCACCCTAAATAGTAGGATCCTTATTAGAAGGTGCCCTATTTTCGGAAACTCCCAAATTGCAATACTAGCCAGCCTTGGCGGCGGAATGCTTGGCTGCAAGCTTCGTCCGCAGTCGGATCATAGTCTTGACCCGGCCGCCTTGTGAGGTTTGTTTCTTACCTACTTGTCGGGTATCATGGGGAACCGAAGGTCAACCTTTTTCATAATACAAGGATTATACAGAGATTATACTACCACAAAAAGGGTTAAAGGTTACCTACTCGACTTCTACAGTCTACAGCCCCAAAAAGCTTAACCTTTCACCATCCACGGATCTTTAGCACGGTTTCGGCTTTTTTTGGCTCAGGGTTTGACGGTCTGTTTCGTCTGTGTTATGCCGGGGAACGTCGTGACATACAGTACCATCCCTGACACAACACAGCCTTCGAAGGCGACTATGCCACATGGATGTGCCCGTAGCAAAGTCGGGACGCCTGATACTCTGCCGTCAGAGGTGAGTTTTCTCAAACTCAAGCCGGGCTGGGGGTGGCCAGCGCGCCGCAAAATAATGCACATCAACCACCACACCCCAAAACCTCTAAACCCAAATCACAGAAGTACGAAGCCTCCGCAAAGGGAGATGAAGTTACTTCAAGGAGAAGCAGCAGCAAGTCGCAAACAAAAGCATACACCAAACATAGCAATGCAGGTGCCTTAAATGATTGGAATAGGGTTTTGAAGCCCCTCATACTATAGATATAATAAGTAGCCCTAGGAATACTATTGGTAAGTAATTTCTTAGGTTTCTACATTACGTTCTAGAATGCTTGTGAAACTCCCAATGCCATCCTGCTTCTGGGATTCTTGTGACGGAGCTTCATGTAGGTTACCATCCTACCCAGAGCCTCCAAAACCCCTTAATTAAGGAATATACCTTAAATCATGTTCGGGATCCTATTATAATTTAAGGTATACTCCTTAATTAAGAGGTTTTGGAGGCTCTGGGTAGGGGCTTACGGTACATAACATGAGGTCCTTATTGTAGCAATAGCAGATAGTAAGTTCCTGAACAAGAAACCATTCTTAGGTGAACCCGGCTTCCCGATGAGATGAAGTGTCGAGCTACGCCCCCTCGGCGAGACCTCAAACCCTTCAAACCAAATTACCCCGTACCCCCAGTTCCCGAATGCAACAGGCTATATTAATTACACTAGAAAAACTTTTTTATTATAGTATAATTGGTTCTTTTTTAAAAAGTAAACCCTCAGAAATAGTGATTTGAATCACTAAAGTCACTAAAGCCTCCACATTGCAGCCCCGTGTGAGCCGGCACGTCTTGCATCCAAGCCGCTGGAGTATTCACAGCACTTGCAGGCCAAGATCCTCAAGGAATCTCCGGGGTTTTTAGAGCATTGTAGGACTTAAGCGTCAAGCGTTTAGGGGTTTAGGGTTTACGGGTTTAGGGCTTTAGGACTTAAGGGTTTAGTGTTTGGGGTGTTGGGGTCCAGGGCTTTAGGGCTTAAGGGTTCAGGGGTTTGGGGCCCGGGGCCAGCGCGACAGGAGGAGAAATAAGGCCCTCCCAGGAAAAGGGCTCAGGCCAGGGTTTTCTTACAGCCCAACATCCTGAACCCTGAACTCCAATACGAATAGCGCGAACGTCGCCAACACGTGGCAAGAATATCTTTGGGGGTTTGCTAGGGATTTGGTGGTTTTTGTTTAGGGTTTAGGGTCTTGTAAGGAGCTAGCAACTATAGTCTTAAGATGTATGCAGTTGGAACACAGAACATAAGACAAAGAGGACCCTCGTCTTTCCCCATGTCTCCAACATCCTAACTTCTGCTACGGAAACGAACCCGGTATCCTGAACCCTAGACATCCCTAAACCCCAACACCCGGAACTCCCTAATATAGGGGCCTTAATAATTAGAATAGGGCTTTGGGGCCCATTATACCTGAATTATAAAAAGGAACCCCCCAAAATGGTATTAGTACTTATTTAGGCCCCAAAAGTAAACCCCTGAACCCATGCCTTCTGTGGTCCCCAAACCCCTAAACCCAGACTTCCATGAACCCCAGAGTCCTTAATGACGAACCCTCAAAATAGTAGAGGTGGGAGTTTCCGAAAATAGGGGACCCTAATATAGTACTCTCAATATTAGGATCCTTATTATAAGGACCCCCAAATAAGGTACCCCCTATTTTCGGAAACTCCCAGGTAGTTACTAAGTACCCCTATAGGACCCCTAAACTCAGACTTCCCTGAACCCTAGGAGTCCTCAAACTTAACCGTTAGGGTTTAGGGTTTAGGGAAAGCAGTCCGCCGAGCCACTCCTTTAAGCAGCTCTTGGCCTCAAGCGCAAGAAACTAAGCCGTCACATCTCGGGGTTTAGGGCCTAGGGTTGGGTTAGGGGCGTAGGGCTTACTTAGTCTTTGAGGGTTAGATATCTTACGGGCTTTTTTCCTCTATCTTACGGGCTTGGGGCTACAGGGCTTAGGATTTACAGGTTTGGTGCTCGAGGGCTTCAGGGCTCAAATCTTTGGTGGCTCAGGGCCAGGGCTTCATTATGGTGTTTAGAATTGAAGCTTCAGGGGCTGAGGAATTGCAAAAAGGCTTTGGGGCTGACGACCAAGGCCCGTGTGTGTTGACGCCGAAAACCCAATTTGAGCCCTGCTTCGTCTGAAATGCCTACCGATTTCGGAAGGGCATCTTAATCTTGTCGCGAGCTCAGGCCCCTAACCCTAAGACCCTTAAGACCCTGAAGCCCGAAACCCCATAAACCTAAAACCCCATGCCCTAATTTCACCCAAAACCCTATGAGCCTGGCGATGATGTTGAGGGTTTGGGCTTGAGGGAACGGGAAGGGATAGGGCGCGACGAGCTGAATGTGCAGACAAGCAGCGTACTCCTCGCCTGCATCCTTAGCGCACGTCTGTTTCGAGCCTGCTCCCGAACTTCGATGCCTACCAACATGTAGAGTTTTGGGGCGCAGGGTTTGCGACTAACGCCACATTGCGGCCTTTCCGCTCTATTAATGGCCTCTTCTGCCGCGTCACCTACCTCGGGCTACATGGATGCCAGGAACTCCCAAGCCAGATCTTCGTTCGAAAGCCTTTTTTGAGCAGGGTTTCGGGTTTAGGGGAACCCTGCATTGCATATGTTCGATAAGGTCCATAAGGGTGCTGCCGACATCCTCCATGAGAGTTACGTAGCTGCAAGGTAGAAAAAGACATATCCTAAGTGCTGGGTCAACTGGAGAACTGCAAAAACTCACCACAAAAGTGGCACACCTCGCTGTCCTACCATCACCCTGTGTAACAAGGTGCGTCCGTTTGTCGCTGTCCAATCGGTGCAAGTGTTTTGATGTTTGTTCAGATTACTTCTCTTCAGCAAGCTTTTCAAGACCTATCAAACCCTGTAACACCCAGTAATACCACGAAACTGACTGAACCCTTCCCAGAAACATCTATCAACCCTAACCGTCTTCACTGAAAAAGCCTCCGCAAAGATTGAATCAACTCTAAGCCTAGGCCCCAATTACAACACATAGAAAACTACATAACACCCTGGTGCCCTCAACCCTAAACCCCAAAACCCTAAACCCTCAGCCGAGTGACATGGTGCTCCATGGCTTTTCGGCAGGTGGACTCTGCTTCGTCGAAGCGACCCAGCTGGAGCAGCAGATCCTGCGAGGGAGTGCAAGCACTGGGTGCTTCGTAAAGGACGGCTCTTCCTGAGATCTCTACCGGATCTTGTAAAGTCGGCGGCGCTCCAGGCTTCGAGTCGTTGCGACGATTATGGGACACTGTATGTAGGGTGTCGGTTTGGCGCAGAAGACGGGCTTTCCACGAAAGGCATCATGGATGCCAGCCCTACAGTCCTACAAGCACCAGAGCCTACATAATAGACGAAAGGTACTCCTATTGTGGCAGCAAGAACCTCTCTTCCTCAGCATGGCCCATGACACCGAAACCATGACGCCAAGGCTCTGAGTAGTTGTAAAGGACGAGGCCGATAGCAGGCTTGTTCTCCGTGTCCCAGCTTCGGGCCTTAAGCTGCTCAAGCTCTGGGTTCAGGGTTCAGCTTTTCGGATACAGCTTAGGGTATGGGGTTTAGGGTATAGGGGGTTTAGGGTTTAGGGCTGAGGGCCTGAGGGTTTAGGGTTGAGGGGTTCAGGGTTTAGGGTTGTAGGATACAGTCAACCTAGCTCTTAAGGTTTAGCATGTGGTTTTCGGGTCTGATGTAGGGGACCTAAACCCTACGCTCTAAAAAATCGGAGACCCCAACCTGCAAAACAGCAAACTCCCCAGGCCCTAAATCATAATCTTAAACCCACTAAAGCACCCAAAAACCGATTGGAAAACCCAGCACTCAACTCCCACTCCGTAATCCCCAAGTGCCGAAACCATCAACAGGCTTCAAATAGACCTGTGAGCTATTGCGGGAATCTCCAGCGTACCATGGTTCAGTTCCCCCAACCGGTGGAGGGTTGTGTGGAATGGTTTTTTGCTGTTGAAGCTGTAGGGGCCTCAGTGCCTAGGAGTTTTTGGCTTCACAGCATGGGGGCCAACAGTGAGCCCTAAACCTAGATGGAATCCGAAATGGCACGCCCATGAACAAAAAGCAGAAGAAACAGAGGTACCAGACTAGATTCTTGCCTCAAAACTAGAACAAGGTGTTGCTGCATATTTTAGAAGAGCCATTACAGTAAAAATGGTCCACAAGGGATGCTTTTTGTAGTAATTCCGATCCATATGATAGTTTGGTATCGTTCTCGCGTCCCTTTGGGCAGCAGGCATGGAAGGCTCGGACAGCTTCTTGAAAAGCCTTTTCTGCGATGTCGTAGAGCTCCAGCTTTGAACAGGCTGTCCTTGAAAAACGGATTTCGGGATGTGTGGAGCTTAGGGCACTTTAAGGTAGAACCCTAAACTCTAAACCACTGCTTCAAGACCAACTTTAAAGAGTGAAGAAGTTCAGGACTTTACGGAGTATGTATTTAGGGGCTTCGGTGGTTAGGGTGTAGGATGTAGCAGTCCCGGAGTTTTGAACCCAGGGCTTGGAGTTGAAAGTGTCAGCAAAAACTAGGCCAAACTCTTGAGCGACAAAGCCCTGAAACCGCCCCTAAGCAAAGACTTCAAGACTCCATGAAAACCCAAACCCTAAACCCTGAACCCTACACCCCTAAAGAAAACCCCGCCAAAGCCTGAAACCCGAGCCCGGGAGGTAACGAACCGTGAACCAACAAAACTATCAGAAAAAACATTTAAAACAGCGGAAACATGTCTGCAAAAGACTGCATGCAAAGGACCCTTTTTGAGGAAGGGTTGCAGTGCACGCATGCCCGCCTCACCTCGGAACTTCAGCTCTCGTCTGCTGAATGCCAAAAGCTCGCGCGCATGTGACCCTCAACACTAAAACCCGATATTGAACACTAAACCCTTCGACCCCATAGCCTTTAACCCCAAACGCACAAACAACATTGCCCAACACATGCAGCTAGATCGCCCAAGACTACTCAGGTCGTCGACGACAAGGCTGTCGTCCTTAGCTTTCCACGACGGTAGTGGGACGGTGCCAGAAGTTAGGGCATGGAGTCTAGATGGCGTGTCTCTACATGTGTACATAGTTATATGTATGTCTGTGTGTGTATAATAGCTTGGGTGCTGCCCCCACCGTCTGACAGTCTATACTGTACGGATTATCCAACCGTTTCAGGGTGGGGGCAGTATCCAAGCAATAGAGCGAGAGCGAGAGGGAGACGAAGAGGGGGAAATAGAGAGGCAGAGAGCGAGACCGACAAACTCTGTGTGGTTGTATGTATGCATATATATATATACACATATACATATGTATATATAGACATATAGAAATATAGATATATAGGTATACATACAGATATAGGTATGGACATAGATGTAGAACATGCTTGTATATATCTATACGTATACCTGCTTGTGTTGCTTGAATTCAACTGTTTTTATGTTCATCTAGTACGAATTGGGGTTCTCAGCTTGTGGTTTGGGTGCAGGATGCTGAGGTTTAGGCTATGTGGAAATCGAGTTGCAGTGCTGTCATATCTGGCTGTCGTGACATGCTGAAGAAATGCCATATAGCACCAAATACATTACGAAGCCTTTTGCGTATTGAAAGGAGTTGAACTCCCGAAGCCAGAACCTGCTAGCGAGCGAACCTTAAACACCGACTCCTAAAACCTTCACTGTAGCAGACCAGACCCCATCCTCAAACACGTGCAGTTTCAATCCCACAGCTGCCATTTGGACCACAGCTCAGCTGCTCGGAGTACTACGAACACACTGCAGCAGCACATGCAGCATGACATTCCAATTCTACTGGTATGTGTAACGTTTGAGACGCTCTTACACCGCCGAAAGTCTAGCAGTCACTACTATAGTAGTCTTCGTTCAACAACCAACACGGTCGGGATGATAGCGGTGGTGGCATTGCTGACATGGTCCTTCTATGGTGACTCAGGTTGCACCTTGCACTGAGTGGAAAGCAAGTACAATACGAATGCTGCCTTATCTTTGTTTATTAGCACACAGCAGTTGTACTAGGTGTGACAAGAATAAACAGTCCTAGCAAGACAAGCTGTAGAGACAAAGCTATGGCATTGAGAGGATAACTTTCAAACATGTTGCTTGTTGAATACCATGGCAACGTTGAACAAAACCGGGAGACATCACAATGTAAACAAGAACACTGAGGACAGGAATAACAGAATAACACAGGAATCAACGTCGTTCGAGAGATTCCGATCCACAGCTTGAGAAGACTGCCGAACTGCCATAAACCGAAGCCATTTTGCTTGAGGCCCTAAATGAACGGCTCAGGGCGTCGTGCTCCTCGCGAATCTCGGGGTGAGTAACAGCCCACTGCACGGCATGCATGGCAAGGAGAGCCCTTGGGTCGGTGAAGGTTCAGGCCATGCTGGGCTGGATATAGGGGCCTTAAGAACGAGAATAGGGCTCCTTTTAAAGGGTATTATAAGGGCTACTATAAGGGATCCATAAGGGTACCATAATGTAGGGGCCTTAAGAATTAGAATAGGATTTTGGGGCCCTTTATGCTATAACTATCATAAGGAAGCCCCGAAATAATAGTATCGGTAATTCTTTAAGCCCGGTATATGAGGGCTTCCGACTTTAGACTTGCGGCTTGGGGCCAAAAAGTTGGAGTGTTGGGTTTGGGGTGTAAGGATCAGGCGATTCGACGTTCAGGACTCGGGGCTTCGACGGCTTTATGGCCTTTCGGGTGTGGGCTTCCCGGTTTCTGGACAGAGTTCCATGGTAGAGGGCAGGTTTAGGGCTTAGGGGTTTAGGGTCTAGGGACGAACCTTTATGATGTTAGTGTGGACACTTGCCACAGTGAGGGCCGGTGCATCTAGGTTGATTTGCAGGTGGCATGACCGTGGTTGCCATCATTACTGGCCTGGCCATTGTTCGGGCCGCTGCTACTGCTGCTGCTACTGCTACTACTGCGAACTACTACGACGACGACTGCCGCTATGTTCTCGAGCTATCATAGTGACGCATGCGACTTCCTGTCACTTCTAAACTCGGCCTGGTGCAACCACAGCTAGGACAACTGATTACAAGGAAAACTCATAAACAACACCACCCCCGATAGCGATGCAACCTGCTGAAAGGCCTTTTCTGCCGAATTCCCGTTGCTTCGGAGCCTAGTTCCGGACTTCAGCCAGAATGTATCCCCAGGCCCTACTCACGATCGGCAGGGGGAACAGGTCGGGCCGGACCTCTAAAAGTTTGGGACTTCGGGTTTCTAAGCTAGGGGCACATTGCAGCCACGTCACGTTGCTCGGAATTCGTTGCCTTGGAGGCTCAGGGCGGTCTGTTGTGCCACCAGATAAACTGTCGGCTTTCACTCGGGTAAGCATGCAGGTAGTGGAGCATAAGAAAGGCCACCGTGCATTGCTGTCCTTCTCAAGAGCGGGCTCCAGGTTGCTTGGGGAAGGGCCGGCTACGTGCACGCTGCAGTCAGAATCTCCGAACCTAGCATTCAGGCAGCATCAGGTTCAACTTCGCAGAAGCCGGACAAGGGAAGTGCTTCCGTCATATACTTCTGCGGTGCTGCTTGCAGAGGGCAAGCAAATCCCAAACCTCGAGACCCTAAAACCCATAAAGGTGAAAAAAACCCTGAATAAAACCTAAACATCCCCGAAGCCCTATTCCCAAACGTTTGCATCCAGCTCCCTGATGCCGGCCGGGATAACATGCTGCGCGCAATGGTTTAAAGCCAGTGCGTGTTCAGTACGCTCACAGAATTCAGGCACGCTCACAGAATTCAGGTTTGATGACAACATCGACAACAAGGTACCTCAAACCGTTTTTGCATCTGGGCTGTAATGTTCTGATACCTAATTCCGTAAACTCCCGAACTTCACACTCCCAAACCCCATAGAACCTCATGCCGCCCGCGTGCGCTTGAGGCAGTCCTTCATGAAGGCACGGAGCTTGGGGCGGCCGGAGTTCTTCATCCAGTCGTCACACCTGTTGGGGCATTGGTGTGTTTAAGATTCTGGGATGGTGTCTAGTGCTGAGGGTTCAAAATTTGATTAGGGCCGTTGCAACCAACTCACAAGCTCCTCCACTCCTACACCGTCCGGCAATCTTAGCAGTGAAGTCCGACAATGAAGGGCAAAGGGGCTCTTCAGGTGCACAGCTGCCGTGGATCACAAGGTCTTCCAAGCAAATTAGTCAATGAGGAGGTCTTGATAATCAGGCACATGACCAGATTCGAAGCGCCAGTGCCGGGGTACCTTCACTCACAGGGGGGTACTGGTCAAAGGTTGAACCCTTACTATAATCATACTGGTCGAAGGTTGAACCCCTCATTAGTATAGTCAAACTATCCAGGAGCCCCAAACCCTGTTCTAATTACGAGGCCCAAGACCTGAACTCTCTCTCCAAAACCATGCAAGCTCAGGCTGCAGCCTCTTCTCTCCGAAAACCTTCTGCAGGACAGCTCGCAACTCGGAGCACATCTTCACGGCTTCCTTAGGCACCGTGGTTTGCGTGGCAGATTTTGGGGATTAGGGGTCAGATCTGGATGATCGCCAGATGGAGTTGGGAACAAAGCACGGAGGGTGCTTGGCTTCAATGCTCGGGGAATGGGTTGCATCTCGTAGTCATGACCACGTGGCTGGGCGTCACAGGGTGAGCTCAATTGGAATCGATATTTCCTCATCCTCCCTGCCGAACCGTCGACGGACTGTCACCAGATGTAATCACCCAGGTCGTGGGCGGGCCGCAACTCTCAACCCTAAAGCTAAGACTCAACTAACCTGCGGGGATCTACCCCTGGCCTCGGCCGAAAGACAGATTGCCAAGCACTAGACCATCAGTGAGAGAGCGCACGGTAAACCCTGCAACAGAAAACCAACCACTGCAAAAGATGTAGGGTTATCTGGGAAGGTCATCCGGTTCCCAGAGACAAGCATCGTGAGCGTCCTTTTCCGACGGATCCGGCTTTGCCTTCTTATTGCAGCAGGCATCGCAGCTGTTATGATGATTCTTGCTTGTTGCTGCGACGATTACAGGTTTTGCCACACGTTTTCAAGCCATGAATTCGGGTGTCATTACGACGACCGCTGTTCCCAACCATTACATTTGATTCGTCTGATGGCGTTGCATCTCATGGTACTTCCAAGATCTCGTCTACTTTTCCGACACTCCTGGCCACTCCTCCTCCGACTAGAAACTTCTAGTCGAACTGCTACAAGCCGTCCAGCTAGCATCGATGAAAGCGCAGCAAGACACCAAATCTCGAGGAATCTACTGGGTTTAGGGAGTTTAGCTCTTCAGGGCTTGGCAGCATAGGGAGTTGAGGATTTTTTGAGGGTGGTTCCCGGTTTGTGAGAATCAGACGGAGTCGTCGGCAGATCCTGGCATACACGATCGCTACAGTCGTATGACAAGATCGTTTTCTGAAGAGAGCCCCAACTCGGCACTCAGCTTGCTGATTGTGGAAGCTGAGCTAAGCCATACAAACTCTTCTGCTAGGTGTGACGTGATAGTACTACAGGATGCCGTTCTATCATCTCATATAAGACAATACACTGTACTTTAGCATGCAACGACCCTGAGCCGCATACCAAGCTCAACGAAGCTTCAGGTGGAAGCTAAGCCCAAACTAATGTCATGATTACTGTGAAGCCACCAGTACTAGACTATGGCGATGTTCTGCAAACTCATGGTACAAACCCATGTGTGTTACTTCAGTGTGCCGCAAGGGTCGTGGTGTTGATGTTGGTGTGCCTGGTGCTGGTGTTTGTGTTGTGATAACTTACAACAGACCCCAGATGCAAGGTTCAAGTGGACCGAAAACCATGCACTGAGACCGTCCCTTTTTGAGCAAGGACTGCAATGCACTAAGCCTGGAATCTCTTGGAAAAACCCCTGTAGTGAAACGATCCCTAGGCCCTCGGCCTGCTTCGCCATCTCTGCAACAGGTCGCTGCTTTTGGAAGGCGGCACGGCATCTCCCGGCCTGTTTGAGGCCCAGCTGAGTGCTTAGCCTTTAGGCTTTAGGCTTTAGGGAAGCATTGTGCATAGATTGGGCCAGACCAGCAGCCCGGGGCCGGGCGAAATTCTTAAGAATTTGTTTCCTTGCTGGTCGGAAGTCGGACTTGCCGGATGGATGGCAAGCTGTAGTCAGAAGCTCAGGATTCTCGCGCTCGGTTCGGCGAAGCATTCAAAAGTTCTTGAGAACTCAGCAGCACTACAGAGGGCAGATCGAGCCCTTGCACAGCACCCGTTCCGGGCCGTAAAGAAAGGCGGACTCTACGGGACGACTCACGCAACTACGCCACAAGAACCTCTTAAAGGCCAGGCTTGCCAAAACGAAGCTCAAATACCTCAACCCTCAACCTACCTTTGGTTAGTAGGGAATGGAAGAATGGTAGTAATAGTAGTTATAATTGTACCCCATTCCTCCATTCCCTTCTAATCAAAGGTAAGTCAAGCCTGACAACAGCAGCTTGTGCCCTCAGCCTTCAGCCCCCAACTCCAGCCCAGCAACCCAAAAAAAAAACTGTTTTCAAGGGCCTTATAGTAAGGATCCTGCTGCTCAGGGTCTATGTTAGGGAAACCCCAAACATCCCCGAAACCCCGAACCCGGAACCCCCATTTTCTTTAGCCCAAGAGCCAACTCCGCATTCTCCGGAGACGACAGCCACTTTGTTTCCTCGTCTTTCTTAGCATCAGCTTAATTACGGGTTTCATCAGGGTTCTGGAAGGGTTCTCAGGGCTTGAGATTAGGGCTTGAGTTCAGGGTTCTTCTTAGAGTTTCGGCAAGGATTCCATAAGGTCCTGAGGGGTTTAGGGCACTTAGGGCTTTACGCTCTCACAACTCAAACCTGCCAAATGAGGGTCGGGGCTTTCGAGTTGGAGCCTTTTTTGGGGCATTCTCGGGTTTAGGGTTTAGGGTTTGGGGATTAAAGGCTTTCGGGAGTACGAGTTTGGTGAGTCCGCGGTACTCGAGTCTCTGGGTATAGGAGATCAGGGACCATCATAGCGCACAGGGGTTCAAGGGGCCGGAACCCGTTTAAAGGTACGCATCCATGGTGGCCATGATGACAGACGTCTGCCATTACTGCCTGAAGCCGCAGCCCTCATTTCCAGAAGCCCAAAGTCCTCTTCAATCCTCAGCGCCAACATACCAACTTGCCAGGTGATCAAGCCCCTAAACCCTCAAACCGACTCATAAGCCTGAAAGCCCTAAAGCACAAACGCCCACGGTTTGGGGCTTAGGGTTTAGGGTTACCCACCCAAACCCTTAACCCCAAACCTACATGAACCCGAAGCTTTTTAAATTCTTATAGAACGCTGACAGGGACGCTTCAAGGAACCCTCAAACAAAGGCAGCCCAAGCCAAAGCGCTGCTCTCTGCTGCAGCTGCCGAAGGTAGGCCGTTACGAGATGGCAGAGGCACTCGAGGTGGCCAGTCCTCAGAAGCTTCTTCTCGGGCTTCTCTTTAAGGATTTACGGGGGTCCTACGAGCGTTCTCTTTTAAGGATTTATGGGAGGTCCTACGAAGGTCTAGCGTTTAGGTGTTCAGGGCTTGAGGGCACACTGTAAAGCTTCTTGTTGAGGACGTTGATTAAACTTGCCATGGCAAGGGCAGGTAGCAGATTGAAAATGCGTTCCTTAGCATGTTAACTTTGACTATTATATGTGTCCTTCCGCAAGAACTGGGCTCGCACTTGTTTTAAAGGCTCTTTTTAGATTTAAGGACGACGCTGCCTTTGGCATGAAAGTGGAGACTTCCAGCCATCATCCTGCTCATCGCTGATCCTTGTGGTTACCGTGATTAGTAGCAGTATGACCACGGCCGTCAGGCTTGCCAAAGCTTTGGGCTTAGACAGTCAAACCGGAACTGCGCACATGACCCCGGCAGTACGGGTAAAACAAATGGACTATGCAAGCCCGAGCCACACCAGCGGTACAGTTATGTGTCCAAGGCAAAGGATCTAGATTTCTGTTTGGCGAGGTCAACACCGGAATCGTGGGCCAAACCTTAAACACTACAACAAAATCAAAAACCCGAAATCCACAAACTCTACAACCTCTGAGCCCTTGCATCAAAATGCCGATTCTGGCAGGCTGCGTGTCTGCCTTCGCTTCTTCCGGCGGGGCGCCCATGAGCCTGACTTTGGGTTCTATTGTAGGAACCAGATTAAGAAATCCTGGCCCTATAACCCCAAAATAGTGGGGGCTCGTATAAAGAACCCCAATAAAGACCCAGGGTTTCTTAATCAGGTTCATATAATGCTAACCCTTGCGAACAGGCGTCGAGGTTGGGATATTCTCGACCAACTTGAAACTACACAGTGCAACTTGACGCTACACAGACATTACATAGAAATAAACAGAGAAGGTCTGAATCACTAGAATCATGATGTACCCTGATACTCCCTATGTGGTTATGCTACGTACTGCAAATTTCTCCCAAGCACATTTCTAAGCATTCTTGAGCACCTAGATCATGCCCTATATCAACGAAGTCTTGACAAGTCTGAAACTCCGATATCCACCTTCTTCTGTATTTCCAAACACTGACTGCTGCCAAGCTCTGCTGTTGTACAGCACACAGACATCCAAACATGCGAAGAATTGAACAGCACTGCCCGAACTCGGCCATGACTGGCCTTCCTCGACTCGACCCTAAACACCAGGTAGTTGCATCTGGCAGTCGTCGTGAAAGCAGCGGTCGTAGCAATAGATAGCGGTAGTAATGGTGGTAGCAGCAACAGCAGCAGCAGTCGTCGTACTAAGTCTCCTAAACCCTGAAGCCCAAGAAGCCCAAAACCCGGGCTAAACCCCAAACGCCACTCTTGCCAGTATAACAGCGCAGTAGCAAGGCGATGGCGGCAGCATAGCGGCCGACCCGAATGTAGAGGCCTCATTGCGGCTCAGGGCTTTTTGGGGTTTAGGGCTGTAGGGTTTTGAACTTTATGAGTTTCGGGTCTTGGGGTTTAGGCTGTTGGTTTAGAGCTTCGGTTTCCACTCCCACAGCTGGTACCCTACACCCTCAACCCAACGCCGCTTTGGGGTTTCAAGCCAGGCCAGGCTTCGCGACGACGAGTCCAACTACCGAAACAACTCGACTGGAACGTGGGACACAAGCAACGCGAAGCCAATTTAAGCAGCCAATCCATGAATATTCAACAAAAAAGTGTACACCGTACTGAAGTACTAACACCGTAAACCTTGCAATGCCAAGGTCAGTCCAGCACTTTCCCGCACGGTGTAACTAGCCAGACAAACCCTGAAAGCAGTGATTAATCAGTGAGTCTCATCGCCATTGATGTTCGCGAATTTCTAGGGCCCGATTTTTCGGATTTAGGTTTAGAGCTTTAGAATTTATTTGTGGGTTCTGGGGTTGAGGCAAAGATTGTATCGACGGTCTGACAGGGCAAGTGTCAACCACTGTCTGGTGGGTTTACGGGGCTCAGGGTTTGGAGTTTCGGGCGGCCACGGATTTTGGCCATTTTAAGGTTTTGGGAAACTTACTTCCCTGAGTGGCGCACAGACTGCCTCGACTTGAGTGAGGTTGGAAGGATCCTCGCAAGGCCATGAAACTTCACTTGGGTCCTAGTCTCTCGGGGCTTGGGGCATTCTGAAGATTAGTAGACACCTTACCTCAGTCATGCGTTTGCGAGTGTTGAAGTGAGCAAAGACACCTGCAGCACATGGAGTTTTTGACCTAATTTCGAGAGTCGACGTCCTCAACTCCACCCAAAAACCCAATCATGAAGTTGACCCAAATGCAAAACCCCGAAAAATGCCAGAGCCCAAACCCCGAAACGCTCGAAACCGCAAAAAACTCTATCCCCCAGAAGCCCGTGAAGGCCTTCTTGACCTCCTTGCTCACTTCATCCTTGAGCTCCGGCGACCTCCCGTTCTGGATTTAAGGTCTCGAAAGGAGGGGCTATCAGAAGAACAATCAGAAAAATGAGAAAAGAACAAGAGCATTGAGAATAAATAGGCACAGTGAGAACAAAAAGAAGAACAAAACAAATAACACAACAACTGACAATCATGGTTATCATGGTGGAACCCCTGAACATCCGGATCATAGTAACTACATGTACATATATACATAGAGACATATGTATCTGTATCAGGAAACCTAATTTGGTGCACGTTCGGGTTCAGAGTTGTGGGGGTGTCAAGGATTTCGGGTGTAATAGCCTTGCGGCCGTAACGCTTGGAGGTTTTGACAGCTCAGGGTCGAGAGGTTGGGGGTCGGGGCATTATGGGGCCGGGGCTAGCGAACTTTTCGAGGAAAGTGGCTCCCGAAGATTGAAAGGGAAACATCAACTCTTTGTCTTAAACCGCTCTCTCTCTCTCTCTCTCGAACTTGATCTTGTGAAGCCTAGTTTCGGGTCTTGGGGGCTGCAGGGGTAAACCCCTTGGGCCGGAGAGTGGTGTCAGGGGTTATAGTAGAAGCCAGAAAGTTGGAACATAGTCCTCGTGCCCTTAAGGTAAAGTATAAGGGATCCTAGCACAAATCCTCCGCCGAAAGCCATGTTCCAACTTTCTGGGTTCTACTATAGGACGGTCTGAATCTGCCTGACCAGGCTCGCGAGGTCCTCCAGGAGCCTGGCTCCCATAGGGCCTTGGGATGATTGCTCTCAGGCTTTCTGGTCTTGCTTCGGGTTCAGGAGTGTTGGGTTTAGGGTCTCGGGGTTTGGTGACCATTCATTCATAAGGATCACGGGTTGTAATAGGCACCGTCTCCGAAAACAACACGGCGCAATGTACACCATGGTCCAACTACTGTGGTAACTATATTATAAGTGCAATAAGGGTAACGGCTAATGCAGTGGTGGCCTTTAGGCTTAGAGCTTTTGGGAAGGCTTTGGGGGCTTAATCTTGAGAGTCTTGCAGAACTTCATGCGGGTTCTATAGGACTCCATACAGGCCTGCGAACATAAGGATTCATACGTAGGGGGATTGGGGCCGTAAGCTTGCGGTTACGGTCTCATGCTTGAGGGCCGTGTTCAAAATTAAAGCATTTTGTGCGATTCCCCTTGCAGTATTTGTGATGCGGCTAATTCGAAGCCTTGCGCGTGGCATCTCCCATCTTCCACCCCTGAAATCTTCCTGCAGGACGGGCACACGGTCAAGGTTCAGCTGGTGATCCGAGTCGGAGTCAGGTAAGCATCACAAAACTACAATTAGAGTCAGCAGTGTAAACTTTTGAGTTTTTAAGGATCGCGGGCTCGGCACCATCACTGCCAAAACGATGCACTGATAAGCGTGCAACAGGCTCCTGGAAAGTAGCATGAAGTGAACTGGCCATGCATATGCTGAGTAAACATTGCATTGGGCCAGCACTGCCATCGGCAAACACAAGCATGACAAGTCAAGGAGATCTTGAGAGATGTGTCATTTCCTGAACACTTCACCGACCCCCACACTGGAACGTAAAGTGTCACCTGATGGGTGTGCGCCATGAGACAGCAACCCCCCCAAAAGCCAAAGCCGGCAGCAAAGGTGCCAAGAACAAAAAGCAGGCAAAACATGAGGAATGCCAACTAAAAAGTACCGGGTGGGCTGATGCCAGGCCATATTTGTGCCAAGCCCGGAAGCAAACGAAAAAGGCAGAGGCGCGCGCAGGGGCTACTCCAAACCATGATCCTTGCTTTGGGTTCTTATTGATTGAATAGCCTTCGAGGGGCCGAGCGTAGAACGAACCCAGCGTTTTTGCAATTTGTGTGAATTGGTCATAGCTCCCCAAAACTTATTGCTGCACGGAACAGGATGTTCCGACGCACGCCCCAAAAGCCAACCACCGATTCTCGACTCCAAGACAGCGGACACAGCAAGGAAGGCAGCAGACTCCCAGTTACTACAGCCGTAAACCCTGACCGCGCTAGAAACTGCTGGAGTCCTGACAACGTGTCCAAGCTCTAAGTGAGGTGGCACCAGCCAGAAACCTAAACCAAACCTGATTTCGGCAGGGTCTCTGCAACCACGATCCCAGCGCCCCAACTGCAAGCTGCTACCCTACATCACCTAAACCGAAGCCTCAACATGCCAAGCCCTTAACCCTGCAACCCCTAAACCGCAGGACCTAGGGGTACACACAAACCCACGCTGAAAAAAGAAACGCTCCAAACCGGATGCTAAACCGGAACCGCAAACTCCAAACCCGGAAGCACAACCCACGCTAAAGACTCCATGCTTCCCGGGATGCCCTCAAGCCTAACCACAAGGATCTGGAACAACACAACTGGACCCCAAGCGCAACTCCTAAACCCATCCCAGACCCCTCACGCCTAAACCCTGCAATACCCTTGACATCACAAGGGCCCTGTTTAATGCGCTCCTTTCTATCCGACCTCCGCAAACCCGCGGCCTTCAGGTCCACCCCTAGCAGAGCGGAGCTGGCCCCGAGCATTCGGGCCAGCTTGCTGTGAACAAAGGCGGAGTAGCTCCGCCTGCAGCCCAATCGTAAGGGAGCCCAAGCCCATCCAAGCCCGAAACCCTGGAGTGCTGTTTTGCAGGCAAAGGTTCAAAAGGGTTCTGGGTTCTGTTTTTTGAAGGCCTTTTTGAAGGTCTTGTTTTATGTTCGGGGTTCTGGGTTTAGCGCAGTGTGTATGTGCTAGAAGTTGCACTCAGCGTCGCAGCGTTACAGTCGGGCTTGGCGTTCCGGGTGTGCGCGTTCCAACAAAGAACCTGGCATGCTTGAGCTATAGTCCCTCCTCCCACCGCATAACCATGTTGGGGCATGAAGGGCAACAACCAGAACGAGATCGAAACGGATCACCCCGAAACCCTCCAGAACGTCCCCTTAGCCTCGTCAGGGGCCCAAGAGTGGCTCAAGAGCTCTGAATCTCCGATTCTGATTTCCCAGCGCCTGCTGTGAAGTCCTCGCACCGCCACAGCTCCTGCCACAGGAAGCACCATGCCACGTGCACACGAAAGATCTGGACCGATCGGAACTTCCGGAAATTTGTCAAATCGAAACCCGAGCGTATATGGGAGTTTCCGAAAAGTAGGCGTTCCTTATTTTGGGGTCCTTATAATCAGGATCCTACTAGTTAGGGTACTATATTAGGGTCCCCTATTTCCGGCCCATACCGGGAGCATTAGACCTTCCCAGAACGGCCGGCTGAACCGCCCCACACTTGTCCTGCTGCATGGTAGTGAAGGAACCTGGGCGAACGCGGATTTTTCGGCGTTGCTTTGCTGAGGTCTTGGTCTAAGGGTTGAATGGTCTGGCTGGCCCAGGTCTGCTGATTTCATAGGAAGGCCTGCAGCCTCCATCGGTGTTGGCATGCCCTGAACAGGAAGAAGAAACAGACTCCGCCACAAAGATCGGCATAGCAACACGAAGTCACGAAGACTGGAAACTCGTGATTAGTAGCAACTGCAAAGTCAATTGCAACAAAACTCTTGTTTTGTAAGTAACAGGGTTGTCATTGTGCATCTGCACTTGGACTTGCGACGGTGGTAACACTATAAAGCACAGCCGTAAAGATCACCATACAAGTATCAACAGCAACAAGAGTCGCAAGGAAAGCTCAGCATCACTCACCGGAGCTATGAGAATACTGTCATGACTAGACTGTTAGAATACTATAGGGGCCTTAATAATTATAATATGGCCTCCAAAATAGCATCGGTAATTATTTGGGCCCCTATAGTAGTACTGTCATGTTCATCTTGGAAACAGTAGCGGGGGTCACGAGACCCAGGCCTGAAATCCTGCATCCGGCCCCTGCTAGGGACCCTAACATAATACCCTATATAGCAGGATTCTATACCCTAAACCCTAAACCCTAAATACCCCCAAATAAGGTACCCTAAACCCCAAGCCCCTGGAGGCCAGGGCATCCTCTGTTACGTCTTTAAAGGCCTTCGTCGAGAAACTCAGTTATATGGGGGCCCTAATCATTAGAATAGGGTTTTGGGTCCCATTCTACTTTAGGGCCCTTTAGTAATCATCAGTAAGTCACGTTTAAAAATCCCACTGTCCAGATCCATCCTCACAAGTCGGAGAGATGCTACAAAGAGCTTGAAGTCGTGAGATACCAGGCCTACGCAACCCCAAAACACTCCCAAACTGCAGAACTCCAGAAGGCACCCCCCCAAACTCCAACCCTCCTGGGGCCTCAATAGAAAAGCCGAAACCCGACCTCTCCCCCTAAACCCCTTTTGCATCCGGTCTGCAGCGACTCTACCGGGAAAGACATGTGTCCCCCTAAACCCCCAAACCCTTTTTTGAACCCAGACTCTAAACCCCAAACCCTAAACCCGTAAACGAGTGCAGCCGAAAGCGGCTGAGCTGGAAAGGCACGCCTCAAGGCTCTGAGACTGCTCAAGCCTCGGAGGAAGGCCCACTTTCGAGGCTTCTGGCTGAAATTTAAGTTTCTGTTTTTTTGTAAGCTCCTTTTTAAGGTCTTTAGGGTTTAGGGTTTAGGGTTCCGGGCCTTCAGGTTCGAAATTTGGGATTTATAGGGCTTGGGGTCACACACGCACCTAAGTTACCCGGATGCTCTGGAGACTTTCGCATTGGATTCTGGGCACGAACCGGACTTTACTTTGGGAAGGGGTGTACGGGGTGGGAGTGCGGCGGGGTGAGGGGAGAGCTGATTTCGTTCTGGATTTGTGTGAAAAATCAACTCTGAACCCACGCCTGCCAGCAAAAGTCAAGACAGTGCTAGGGGTTTTGGGAAGCCCGGATTATCTGTAAGGAAGAAAACTGGGCTCTGAACCCATGCCCCATTCTGCAGGCGAAAGTCAAGACAGTGCAGATATGCAGAATGAGATTCAGGAGCCATGTAGAGAAATAATGCGACGCCCGAAGTATCAAGGCTATATGGTTCCTGAAAGTCAGTTTCACAGGCATATCATATATCTGCACTGTCTCGACTTTTGCTGGCAAGCGTGGGCTCAGAGCCCATTCCACATAAACATGGCTTCCGAAAAAACCTGCGGTAACTTACGACTTACGACCGTGTGGCCGCGTGGGTTCAGGGCTTATTGTGGGGGGTCGGGCACTGGAACCACAAGGCCGACCTCATGATTCCTGCATCTCACTGCTGCAGCAGACTTTGCTCCTCCTGCTCTCGATATCCACAGAGCAGAGTGATCGCAAAGACTGCAAAGTTCAAGCGAAGCATGCATACTACCTGCGTTTGTATGCCGCTGCATGTGCGTGGGTTCTACTGGATGGACCCTACCTCGCTTGCATGCGTGAACTACCTGGCTCATGCATGTATGTGATATGTATAAATTGACTGGGCTTTTAAGTAACCAGGGAGAAAAAAGTATACACTTTTATTTCATAAGGGTTCCATTAAGAAAAAAAGTATTAAAGTATGGTACTCCAAAGCCCAGTTGAGAGTGCGCAGTGCAGGCAGATCATTCCCACGGCTTGGGATGCGGAAGGCATGCAACCTAGATCCCAAACCGTAAGATTTTTGGTATTCATTCTGTGAGAACCTGAAGCCATGAGCCAAAGAGTGACCGAAGCCTGCAGGGTCTCTGCTTGTGAAGGCTTGCAACCCTGCTTGTGACTAATTAGTCATGGGCTCCATAGTAGTTCCTTTTTGGGGTTCATATTTAGAACCCTATAAGGTAATCCCAAAAAGGAACTACCATGGAGCCTCTGGATAGCAATGATAACGCGAAGGCCGCCTATGAGCACAAAGCTCTGCAGGCATACATGGGCCTGCAAGTACCTTTGGATCCTGGCAGAAACTAGTAGGTTTCCCTCTAGGGAGCCTGCCCCACAAGCATAACTTGCCCAGCTTTGCTGACGAGATTTGGGGCTGCGGCTTCCGGGCGGCCCGGACAACCTTGTGGAGAATGGGGTTTCGGGGTTCAGGGTTTCATGCCTAGGCTTGGGGTTGCGAGTTTCAACGCTCACAACTAACAGCCCTGCGCACATCCGAGTGCCACAGGTATCATGGTCAGTAGCACATTCCAAGCCGCACACTATCCCAAGAAAGCTGAAGCGCCACAACTGTTCCGTAAGCCCTCAACCCTAAACCCCCTACAAAAACTGAAACAAACAACTATGCGAGTTTAAGGGATGGATTTCTTGCATCCGGACTGTGGAGGTCGGCCGGGGAAGGTTTTCCCTTTTTGCCATAGACCCTCAGCCCCAAACCCCAAACTCTAAGCCTAACCCACGCCCTAAACCTAAACCTCAAGGCCCAAACTTAAACCCAAAGCCCTAAGCCCAATCCCGAATCCCTGAACCCGTTTGATCCCCCGCTGATTCTTGAGTGTGGAGCTGGAAGCCGCAATTCGGAGCAAATGGGCCGAACCTTAAAAGGGCTTTAGGGTTCAACGTTGTTTTGAGGGCTCTTTTCCTAACTGGTGTACAGCGAGAATTCCTTACCAGGAGGGGCCGATGGATTCAACGTTGAGGGTTCAAGGTTTAGGAGTTTAGGATTCAAGCTGTAAGGTCTGGGGTTTTACTAGAGTTCTTTGACACGGTGCAGACGATTTTTAGGCGTGCGTGGGTGTGTGTGTGTGTGTGCGTGCGGATTTTGGGTTCTGCACGGTCTTTATGAGGTTTGTGGTTTAAGGCTTTGGGAGTACGGGCTTGCGGGTACGACCTTGCTTTAGGTTTCGGGCTGAAGACCTGCGCTCGCAGGTTTCTGCGTTTAGTGGCTACAGCGACACAGCTAGAGCTTGGAGTTTGGCTTGGAGTTCTCTTTTTGAGACCTCTGTTCCATCTGCCAGTTTCCCTTCACGATTTGAGGTTTAGGCCTCAGGATCTACGGTTCTGTTGGGGTTTGCAGTGTTGAGAGTGGGCTTTCCTCAGACCCGAAAATCTTGCCTACTGCTCTTCCGACTTGATGCTCGGACAATCCGTGTACTTTCCTTGCGGCCTCACTACCCGGAGATAAAGGAGTTCAAAGTTTTCCGAACGGTACTGACATTTGAGCCTGAAAGTTATTGGTCATCCACTGGGACTGGGAATGCAAAATAAACAGCAAAGCCAGTTCTGACACCCCGAAGGTCAAGGAAATACATGCAAAGAAGCGTACAGCACTCCAGCGCGATTGCCAGCACGATTCCGCGCAGCATCGGTATCCCTAAACCTCAAGCCCGAAACCATGAAGCCTAAAGCCTGACAATCCAGTGTATAGGTCCCTGCAGTCGTCTTTAAACAGCCCTTTACAAAACTTCCAAAACCCTTTCACTGACGTCCTTTTAGTTGAATGCATGCTTCAACGTCGAAACCTTTAGCACATGCTGGGTGCCAGGCGTCTCCAGAACCTCATGGAGAAGCACACTTCTGCTCGATGGCTTCGGGTTTCAGAATGGAGGGTGCCAGGTTTGCGTTTGGTTGGCGTTAAGGGGATTTTGCCTACCTAGCAAGGACGAGCCCTGGGGTTAAGGGTCGAGGTTTTTCGGGCATTTAGGGTTCAATTTGGACTTAACATGTACGGTTTACGACAAGCTGCTCCCAGTGTCGCCTAATAAAAGGTAATTATAAACCAATGCTTAGGGAGACTGCCTGAGCCTACGGCTCCGGGTCGAGGAGTTTTGGAGTTAAGGCCAGGGTTCGGCGCAGGGTTCCTGAGATCTCTATGGTAGCCCCCAACCCCAAACTCTAAATTCAGATCTCTATGGTAGCCCATAAAGCCCCAAAACTCAATGCTTAGAGATCTATCCATGGGTTTAGGGTTTAAGGTCTATGGTAGCCCATCAAACTCTACCCTTAGATCTCTATGGTCGCCAGCGGCCAAGGCGGCGGCGAACTTAGCGCGGGCGACCATCTCCCCGGGGTCCTCGGCCTGAGCTGCATGGGTTGGCGGTTTGAGGGGCTTAGGGGTTTAGGGGTTTAGGGCAACCCTAAACCCCTACCTAAACTCCCCCAAGAGGTAGGTAGAATAATGGCCCAACACCATAAAAAGCAACTATTTTATACCCTAAACCCTAAACCCTAAGCCCAGAACCTTTCAAACCAACACGCTGAGAGCTTGATTGGTACCTAACTTCGGCAGCGAGCACTTCACCAAGCTGAACTGGGTGCAGCTCCGAACTAGCAAAAGTTTCAAGCAGAGGCAGGCTCGCTAACACAAGCCGGTTTGCACCCTCACAACTCGGACAATCCGGGCCAGGTCTACCGGGCGTAGTCGAAAGGCTTGTCGGTTTAGGTTGAGGGTTGGGGGGTTCGACATTAACAAAGTCAATGAGCCGAAAGCCCCCTTAACCCTAAACCCGAAAGCCACCCTAAACTCTCTAATCCCTGGATTCCCTGTAAGGACCTTTTGAAAAACATTAGGAAACCCAGACCACAACAAGTAAGCGGGATCCCGGAGACCTAGAGCTGGGGTCTGGAGTTGTACTGCGACAGCATTCCAGCAGAAAAGCTCACTCCAAACTCCAAACCCTGCAGTCCACGGCCACAGCAAGGGAACTTAGAGGAACATACGCCAGTCTCCTCCTGCTGCTACTTCTTACCGTCAAGGGATCTACATACCCAAGCCCATAACCTCAGTCGCTTCAGAAGCCCTAAACCCTGAACTTACAACAAAGAGAAAGACGGGGGTTCTACTGCATGGCGGCCCCACTTTGCATGCAAGAGCCGAGCCAGCAACTGAAAGGGTCACCAGGAAGAACTTCCTCACAGGCTTCATACTTTGGAAGTTACCCGGGTGCAAAGGCATCTCACAGTTCGCATCAACACGCAGCCGCGCCAGCTAGTAGCAACTGTGCCTTCGTCACCCGGCACGTGTTACAAAATCGCTAAGAAAAGAGCATCGACGACAGCAGCAGCCACAAGACGGCAGCAGTAACAAACAGTTGCGGCAAAACTAGCAGACAGCACACTGTCATAGCTTTAGTTGACTTTGGCAGCCTTTGGTTTAGCCCAAACACTACCACAAATCACTACAGACAAGCATACCGGCCTTGACACCCCCCTCTGGATTCCTTTCAATGCCCAGCTCTCATCAGTCATGGCCCTTGATGGCCACAGTTCCCGGACATTGAAGTAACCACGCAGGAATAAGGTATAAACTGTTATTTTGTAATGGCTCCTTTAAGGAACAGGTCCTAAAAAACATTCAAGTATGGTACCCCAGATCCCAGGTGATTTTAGGTGAGGAACCGTCCCTGCAGCAAAGTCTCTGCTGGTTTGTTTCCTCCACGTTGACTCGCATGGCCTCGGACCCCAGTTGTTCTGGGCTCTTGCTAAGGAATTTGAGGGAACCGTATTATGTAAAAAAAAAAAACCTAATTTGGTGACTTCATTCCTCCACTCGAATCCAGTGTTGAATATGTCAAAGCCTGCTACAATGCCAGGGCAGTGCAATGTTCAGGGTTGAAAGCTTCAGATAGTTCTTTGCAAAATTCGCACGCCAGTTCATGAGCCATGAACGTCAAGACAGGTCTTCGCCGATAACAAACGTTCAACACCTCCGTGCGACATAACGACTGACTGGTTCTTAGTAGGGAATGGGGCATGGGTTATTGGGACTACTATGCGGGACCTTAGGGGGCTACTGTTGATGGACAAAATCCTGCATGACCCTAAGGACCCTAAACTATGGGAATTATGGTATATTCCTTATTATGGGTAGTGCAGGATTTTGTCCATCAACCGTATCATCCATTCCCCCATTCCCTACTAAGAACCAGGGAGACGAGGGTATGGGGAAAGCAGCGAGGATCGGCACTGCACTCTCAACACAGGACTAAGCGAGGATATGTAGCTACGGCCGGCATAGAACATGGAAAGCAAAAGTTAGGCATGTCATGATGACTTCGGGCTTTGTGCGATGTAACCTCTCAAAGAGCTGGCTCAAGAGTCTCACTGGGTGTTCGCTGGCACCAGGGGCTCGGAACCCCAAACCCAAAACCCTTCATGCGTCGGGGTCGCAAGTACTGTTGCACACAGCATCATACCCACAGACTGCACCCTTAGTTCTACAGTACACCCCAAACTTGGCGCTGAAGATCCCGATGCCCTGAATCGACTGAACCGAGTTCCTACATGGCAGCCCTAGGCCATGTAGAGAACTTGGAAACCGTAAAACCATTAACCCAATGGCCCAATGAACCACCTGCACCCCTCAACGCTCGCCGGAATCTGAAGACTATCCCGCCGGCAGGGGCTGGGGGTCACACTCGCACCACCTGCCCAAGTTCAGAACTGAAGATTTAGGGAGTCTACTAGGGTGTGAGTCGAACTGCCGGGTACCCCCGGCGTGTAAGCCTAAAATCCTGAAGCCCTAGGCCCTAGACCCTACGTCCAAGTTAGTGTGGAATGTCGTGGTTTCAGAAAAGTCCAGATAAGACTTCCATGAGGTTTGGCACGTGCGGTCCCGACTACCCAGCTATCCGGATCGGGCAGAGATCCACTACACCCGACGCCAAACCTCGGTCTGTTGGAAAGATTAGGGGCCCACAGCTCTCGTCTTGTTCCACATCATAATATATCATAGTATGTACCATAGTATACAAAGGTATACTATAGCATATCATTTATCGGTTCAAGCTGAGCTGGCGGGGTTTTGGGATCACCCTCGCAGACCATGCCACGGCCTCGGGGATAGCTTTGTCCACCGGGCAGTACACCTGCATCAAAGCAACAAGTCTCTGCTTCGAGGCTGAGCAGCAACTTGCTCCGCAAAGTCTAGAAACCTCAAGATCTACATGCCGCCTTCCAAATGACTCTTTCCTCCAGCCGGGTTGAATTAATCCTTAAATTCGTGTTGTCATAAGCTTCTAATTTGGTTTTAGCTAAACTTTGATGTCGGGTTTAGTTAAACTTAGCCAAAAATCTCAACTGAACCTTGCCCGGAGCCTCTGAAAAACAAGGTTGCTGCTAATAATATCTTATGTGTCATAGAATACTAGGGTATATTATCGTATGGTCTATTAGCATATTGCTACAGTATATCATAGTATGTTATACCGGTGCCGACCTGGTTCTGCTGATGCTCATCGCTCCGAATGAGATCGCAGTCCTTTCAGACCCAGCGTCTTAGGGATGATTCAGGATGATGGGGTTCTCGGCGATTTGGGAGTTTTTGCCTTGGGGCTTGGGGCTTAGGATTTAAGGCCGAGGGGGCCTAGGGTTATGCAGGGTTTAGTGTTCATCACAGTTTGGGGTTTTGGCATTTCGCATCTGCCCCGCTGGCGACTCCTGTGCTTTATGCTTTCTTCTTCTTCGGTCGCAGTCCCGTCGTTCAGTCACTGCAGTCGCTACAGCAGCAGCGGCAAGAGCTGCACAAGCTGCGGCCAGCACTTCAGAATTCCTATCATTGACCCTGCAGTAACACAAGATCAAAATGGCTTGGAGTGTTTCGGCCACTGGGAAATCAAAGTCTGCGTCTAGACTTCGGTGTTTGGGATACTTCGAAGCGGAACTCAAGATGCACCAACCTGGAGAGGGCTGCCAAGATAGTCATGGCGGAATTGTGCAGGAAACGCATGAAACTCCAGATCTTGGAGCCGAAGGTAGTCTCTTCTTGGCCTCTAAACCCAGAAAGGTGTTTGGGGGGGACATGCTACACTATGTCAACATAGCTTTGTGCGGGAGTGACACAGTACATGAGCATGTGTGCAACTCCCACGAAGCAACACCGGAGTCTCGTCGTAGACTCTCAACCCTGCATTCACCACACAGCCCGTCCCGCTACCACTGCCACTGCCACCACCAGTAGAACTACTACTACGACCAGCCCCAAGATCCCTGTCAAGTCTGCCCACAAAGCTACTTGGCAACGAAATGTCTCCTGAATTCCTAAAACCCCCACCCGAAACCGCAAATTCCTACGCCCCAACCCCTAATTCCCGCCAATATCCTACCCCAACAACGCCTAAACCTTAAATCCTTCCCTATCCTGCCCAAGTGCTCCTTCCACAGCCTCAAGCAAGCAGCCCCAAGGTCTTCCGGCAAGAGGCCGGTCCTGCCATGATCCCAAGGACTCCAAAACCTCACTGGGCTTTTGAATTGCCGGACATTTTTTCCCCCGCAGAGAAAAGTCACTGTGCACTATGACGTGGATTCAGGGTTTAGGATTTAGTTTAGGGTTTGGGGTCCAGCATTGAAGCTGTAGGGCTTAGGGTCTTGGGGTTTGGGTGTAGGGCTGAAGGAGCAAAGTTGGAACATCACTCGCCTGATACCCTTCAGGTAAATCCCAGCGCTTAACCATCCTAAATCCAGGTTCCAACTTGCTGGAGTGAAAATCTCTCACTTGAGGTCGGGGCTCCAGGGCCCCTGAAGGTAAGTATCCCTGATCCAGAAGCCCTACGCCCTACGAAAATCAACTGACAACAGTCTCCGTTCGGGGGTCTGGTCTGGCTTAATCCGAAGCAACCCCACAAAATCCTAACACTCAAGCCCGAAAGCCGCAGCAAGTCATCCAATTTGTAGTTGGGGGAATGGCGGAGCATTATCAGCTGTTGCTTTCGGTGTGTAAATAAAGTTTCACACGGACCAGTGTCACTTTGCTCCGGGGCTGTCTGCACACTGCCAGGTGTTGCATTCGAGAGCGAGAGAGAGAAAGAGAGAGAGAGTGAGAGAGAGAGAGAGAGATATATATATATATATATAGAGACAGATAGAGACAGATAGAGACAGATAGAGAGAGATAGAGAGAGATAGAGAGAGAGATAGAGAGAGAGAGAGGGAGAGAGGGAGAGAGGGAGAGAGGG
>BGNK01001863.1:0-49076 GCA_003297005.1 Symbiodinium sp. clade A Y106 | reverse complement strand
AGAGGGGGAGAGGGGGAGAGGGAGGGAGAGGGAGGCAGACAGAAGGAGACAAAGAGAGAGACAAAGAGAGAGACAAAGAGAGAGAGAGAGCGAGAGAGAGAGAGAGAGAGACAGAGAGGGACAGAGAGAGACAGAGGGAGACAGAGAGAGAGAGAGAGACGGAGAGAGAGAGAGAGGGAGAGAGAGCAAGAGAGAGCGAGAATGTCTGTGTCTGTGTGTGTTTGTGCTTGTGTTTGTGTTTGCATTCTTGTGTGTGTTTGTGTTTGTGTTTGTGTTTGTGTTTGTGTTTGTGCTTGTGCTTGTGCTTGTGCTTGTGCTTGTGCTTGTGCTTGTGCTTGTGCTTGTGTTTGTGTTGGTGTTGGTGTTGGTGTTGGTGTTGGTGTTTGTGTTTGTGTTTGTGTTTGTGTTTGTGTTTGTGTTTGTGTGTGTGTGTTTGTGTTTGTGTTTGTGTTGGTGTTTGTGTTTGTGTTTGTGGTTGTGGTTGTGGTTGTGGTTGTGTTTGTGTTTGTGTTTGTGTTTGTGGTTGTGGTTGTGTTTGTGTTTGTGTTTGTGTGTTTGTGTGTTTGTGTGTTTGTGTGTTTGTGTGTTTGTGTGTTTGTGTGTTTGTGTGTTACACACAAACACACAAACACACAAACACACAAACACACAAACACACAAAGTGTGTTTGTGTGTTTGTGTGTTTGTGTGTTTGTGTGTTTGTGTGTTTGTGTGTTTTTGTGTTTTTGTGTTTTTGTGTTTGTGTTTGTGTTTGTGGTTTGTGGTTGTGGTTGTGTTTGTGTTTGTGTTTGCGTTTGCGTTTGTGGTTGTGTTTGTGTTTGTGTTTGTGTGTGTGTGTTTGTGTGTGTTGGTTGGTGTGTGTGTGTGTGAGAGTGCGACGGAAAAACGGATGAACGGCATCATCGATCATCTCTTTTCTTCAAGTCCATGTGGGCAAACCACTTCGTGGGATGCGCACAGGCTCGCTGACTTGGCTAACAACTGACTGGGCAACAGGTGCCAGCCGGCTGAATTATAAACTAACTACTAGATAACTTGGCTAACGGCTCGGCACGGGCATACTTGCACCAAGTGCATACTCGTTAATAACACACGTCATTGCCGCAGCATGCTGACACTATCTGAGTCTCGCCCGAAGCCCGGATATCTAAGACGTGCCAACTTGGTGGAGCTCAACTTGAGTGAACTCTGCGACCACGTCTACTTAGCGAGCCCGTGTCTCAGGGCTCGAGAGGAAGCCTGCATGTGAAGCATCTCGCCTGCGGCAAGGGCGATCCTCTCGTCGCGACCCTGGAAACCCCGAGTTGGACCTAGAGATGCCCCGACTCTTCCGGTAGAGAAGTTGTCACTGCAGAACAAGGACGCAAAATTCACACTTCAAGCAGCGGCCAGCGATGACTCAGGTTCAGCCCCCATCCCTGCATGCTGTTGCCACTTCTAGAGGCACCTGAAATCAACATTCACGACCGACCTGCTCAGTTAAGGACGGGAGAATGCCCATTCCTTTTGCACAGGCTTGTGTGAATCCCGCCTGGATGTGTCGCACCTGTTCTCTGAACAAGGCCAGACACAGAACGAAATCACTGACGTAGAATTGTTCTCGAGCTGACTTTGCCCATTCCTAAACCCTGAACCCTAGGCCCTTGGCCCCAATTAGTGACTCCCAAGCAGATGCCTGCCCCGCTCGGCAGGCGCATGATGGCCTCCGCCGTAGGGGACCCGTCGCCTCAAGGACCAGAGCTTAAGGAACTTTGAAGCTTGGAGTTGTGCTTCTTTCTGGGGTTAAGTGATGCAGGCTTTAGGACTAAGACTTAGGGTGTGAGGCGCTCCAGAGTTAAGTTGCATGCTTTTGGGCTTGAGGCTTTGGGATTTAGGGCTCCTGGGGCTTTAGGGAAAGGGATTCAAGGTCAAGGAGCTGCAGGTGGGACTTTGGAGTTGTTCGATAGCTTCGGGGTTTCAGGCTCTGGGGTTGCGGGGTGATCTGATGGCTCTGGGGCTTAAAAGCTGCAGGCAAGCGGGGGTCTCGATTTCAGCTTTGGAGTTTGGGGGGCATTTCGGTTTCGGGTTCAAGATTTTTTGTTTAGGGTTTTGATGCCTTTTGGACCTGGGGCATCGGGGCAGGGATTGGACACTCCTTCGGCCGCACGAGGTCTTTAGTATTCTTGAACGGTCGGGTTCAGGATCCTGGTTTCGTGGTTTCTGAATCCTGGGCCCTGTAGCCTCCATATATGAACTTTGCCCAGTCGCCCCCTCCCACCGCCCAACCACTCTTCCGAGGTTTAGAGTGAAGGACCGATTTCGGTGTTAGGATCTTCGAGTTTGGGGTCTACGCATTAGGCAAGGGAGTGCCCAGGAGGGCTGGAGGTGTCCTCACTGAGGGCCCCGCGCCATCGGCTGCCACAATTTAGGTCCGTGGGGAAGTAGCCGCCCTCCTGGCACATGGATTTTAAAACTCTTTGGCTCAGGGTTCAGGATTTCAGCGTAACTAGAAAGTAGCAGTAGAGCTAGCGCTGAACCCGAAACAAGCTCCTTGCAGGGCCAGGCTGGTTCCGATTCAGATTCCGATCCAAAATCGTAACCCTGCAGGCCCTCAATTATCCGTTCGGGTTTCGGTGAACCCTTTTCAGCGTGGGCCTGGATTGTGTGCCAGCGAAGACTCCTCAACAGCAGGGCCTCCCGTGCCCTAAACCCCAAACCCTAACAGCTTTAGTGGGGCTTTTTTCGTGAGCTTGCATGCCGCTGGAGTGCACCGACATGGTCCGAACAGCAACCCAAAAAAAACAGCTTTGGGGCCATGGGTTTTTGGGGCTTCCTCAAGGTTAAAAGACCTGAACCCGAAACTCGAAACTTAAAGACGAAACCCGGAACTAGGCCGAGACCCATGATGTCGTGAAAATCCAGAGAAGTTCCGAAAAAACAGTGCGCAAGTCCTTCTGCAGCTCCTCACGCACCTGAAAACCCAGGGCTATCAGGGATTTGCCGATTCGGTGGTCTCCGATAACCCAACACCCTGAATCCTGCAAACCCTACATCCTAAACCAACCCTTTTTTGCTGGACCCTAGGGTTCCTCATCATAAGCATACTCTAACATGCCCCAAGACCCTATGCTAATTACTAAACGTTCCCAGGCCAGGTTTAGGGCTCGCGGTGTTCGGAAACCTACTACTTGGGGTCGCAGTCAGAATCCTTGGGGTCAAGGGCTTACAAGGTCGAGTAGCATCATTCATGCACATAGTGTTTCATGATGAGAACAAGGCTTTGGGGCTATATTTTCATAGAAAATATGATTATGATAAAGCAGTCAGTTTCGAGGAGTCGGTGGTATCCAGGACGCGGAGGTCAAACCCTCGATATGTTTTTTTGAGTGAGGGACTGAGGCCTGCAGCTTTGAGAAATCATCGCATTGAGGCAGAAAGCCGAAAGGGCCAAGCACTACGGCGTCTATCCTGGGCTTAGGCTTTAAATAGGGTTTGGGGAAAAGCAAAGCACCAAGGAGTCTATTTGGGTAAGCACTGCCTGTCCGTTATAGCCACTTGTTCAGCCCAGGAGTGCCCAAACTGTAAGGTCTGAGACACAGCAGGAGCCTATGCACCACAGTGACCTAGGACCCATGCTTTAAGATTTGTGGCTCGAGGGTGCAGATTTCAAGGTTTCATCCCCAAATGCCAGGAAAGCATGCCCTGCTATTCCAAACTCTTCGCGGCCCGGCCTTCTTAAAATGCACAACCCGACGAGAGTAGTTGACGCAGCAATGAGCTCCCCAACGCCCTCAACCCTCGATAAACCGCTCATTTACAACACTCTAAACTCTAACCTAGTAGCTGCCGAAGACTTCAAGACATTGACAGTAACAAACAGCGGGAGAAAGCAAACGATACCCGCAAGAACAGCAATACCACGAACAGGACATATCATCACTATACCAATGCCCGTAATAGCCATAATAAAAAGGAAGCTACTACTGATAATCGTCATCATGATCATTTCCATCATTACTAATATCACTATCTCAAAAATTAGCCTTACAAGCATAAGCACAATAAGTGCTAGACCCAAAGCCCTGCCTTCGAGTCGGCAGCCGACACCACTTTAGCCATCTTCCACCTGCGAGCTGCGAGCGGCTCCGCACTGCTTTTCGGCTTAGGGCTTGGTGTTTATGGCTCCAGGGTTATTAGGGCTTATGGGGTTTAGGGGTTTAGTGATTTAGGGTCTAGGTTTAGGGCTTAGGTTTTAGGGTTTCGTGCTTCGGATTTACGGCTCAGAGGTACGAATTCCAGGGCTTGAGACCTCGGCTTCAGGCATCGGGGTAATGTAGGAACCTGATTAAGACACCTTGGGCCTTTATTAGGGTTCCTTATATGATTCCTACTATATTGGGGGTTATAGGGCCAGGGTTTCTTGTTCAGGTTCCTACATTAGCCAAAGGCCTTTGGCGGCATTGAGTGACTGGCATCTCGCAAGCTTTCCGCCTCCTCCTCGAACCCGCTAAGGAAGCCTTTCTCGAACCCTTTTGGGAGTTTCCGAAAATAGGGGTACCTTGTAATAAGGATCGTACTATTTAGGGTGCTATATTAGGGTCCCCTATTCTCGGAAACTCCCTTCTAGGGACCGCTTACAGGACCCTAGCCTTTACGCCCAGCAAAGGCGCTGCAAGGGTGTTAGCCAGGTTTTCCGAAGCTTCTTGAACCCCAAGTCGGGTTAAGCCCAAGCCCTGTAAAAAAAAGCACGAGTCAAGCTCATGATAACAATAAAAGAACCGCAAGATTCCCGGTAACCTTTAGGGTTTAGGGTTTAGGGTAATCGTAAATGAAAGGAATATAACTAGCTTCCTCAGTAGCCCCTTTATAATAAGGGTGCCCTTTTTCCGAATATTCGGTTTTAATAGGGGACCCTAAACTAAAAAGGGCAAAAGGGTACTACTCAGGAACCAAGATAAACTTTTCATCAGAATCGGATCGGAGCCCGGAGCCTGGAACTCAACCCCAAAAGTCCCCAAAAGAAGCTACCGGCGAGTTTCCGAAAACAGGGGACCTTGATATAGTACCCTAAATAGTAGGATCCTTATTTAAAAGTTAAAAGGAAACCCTAAACCCTAAATAGTAGGATCCTTATTTAAAAGTTAAAAGGACCTCAAAATAGGGTTTAGGGTTTAGGGGTGTAGTACCCTAAATAGTAGGATCCTTATTTAAAAGCTGGGTCCCACCCGGAGGGCTGGGGATGCTGCTCTGTCTCGAGCAGGGCCATGGCAGATTCGGCCACGCCGTGCTTCTTCCAGATCTTTCGAGCCTGCTTAGGCTCACTGGCCCAAAACCCAAGGAAATAAAAGTTGAAACTTTCAGAACCTACCACCTTATAAGAACCCCAAAAGTTGAAAAGTTGAGTTAACAGCCAATAAGTAGGGGGTTTTCATTTTAGGGTTGAGGGCTTAGGATTTAGTGGTTTGGGATAGAGGGTTTGAAGCTTCAGAACCAGTCCGCACCAGGAAGCAGAACGTCACACAGCCTCGACTAGCGAGACTACTAGTACTCTAATGACTCCTGGCTTTCAGAATCTTTCATGCCAAACACTCGTAACTTTCTTCCTCCGCAAAATCCTTTCGTACTCCTATTCTCCAACATCCAGCAAAAACGAAATGCCCATGATTGTCAATAATATACACCCTCTAGACACCCTATAACGCCCTAGCTCTGTCACTGTTAACCCCGGTCTGTGCCCAAAGGCCTCCTGCACGCTCGGCCGGGCAGGCGCCTGCTTCCCCTGCTTGTGGCGATGACGGCTCAGGGAAGGGTTCAGAAGGCAGGCAAGGAACCACTCAAGTCTGGGCAACATGATCGCTACTCTGTGCTGAGCTGCGATTTATGAGATTAGGGTACAGCACTTGGCCTTAAGTTTCGACTCTCATTTTCGTGCAAGGGAAGGTTCACGGCCTGAAGTTTAGGGCTAAGAGCTGCGAAAGCTTGGACGCCTACCTAGTACAACAGAAAAAGACACTCCATCCAACCTTGCTGGCGAAGTACTTCACCTTGCCGGGCACTCGCGCAGGCAACTGTCGGCGAAGCAGATGTGCAAGTGTGACAAGGTGTGAGCAAGCACAGAGCACGGGCCGAACTCTGACTGAAAAACTGTGTAGCCTTTTTTTGCCAGGAGTTTGGAAAGTGTCATGCTCTGGCCCTGTTGGCATCATAGTGAGGTGCGGTCAATCCTGTACGAAGCATTCTCCCGCTAGCACCTACAAAACGTCCTTGGCAAGGGTGCTTTTCGCAAGTTGTTAGCTTGCTCAGTCTCTCATGACGACGTCCTCTTCGACCGAAACAAGCTTCATGATCTCTTCCTTCAACACTGGCGTGGTGCCCTTCGGGAAGGCCTTGTGCTGCGCCCGGAACTTGCGCTCATTGGGCTTCTCGTAGTTTCCTGGGTTCTTTTGAAAGGACTTTAACTGAAGTTATCAAAATAGGGAAGCCCGATGATTTACTGTACATCCCTGTATTGGCAACTTAACAGAAGTTCTTTACTATAAACCCTTATTGTGGCAGCTTACAAGAAGTTCCTTAACAAGAACCCGGTTTCTCAGGATGTTGCCACCACCGTCTTTCGTGATCACGCACACATCCACGTTGCCACCAGACCCCAGATCGTTGAAGATGCCTGCGCCCCAGGGTTAAGGGTCTAGGGTTTAGGATAGGGCTTAGGCTATAGGCTAGAAGCCCTTCAGCACCCTAAACCCAGAGCGCGTTCTGCTCTGGTCAGTCCCTGGAGATCAATCGAACCCTCGCTAAACCTTAAACCTTAAATCCTGCCTGCACGAATTGCTTTGGCCACCAGCTTCTTGCCTTCCTCGATGCCTTACGTCCCCAATTCCAGCGAACAACAAAAGTACTGTAAGGGCCTCAATGATTAGACTAGGGTCTTGGGGCCCAGTATACTATAATCACAATAAGGAACCCCACAACACTAATGGTAATTATCTAAGCCCCTATTTTGACAGGTTCTGGTTATAAGAAGACAAACACTTACGCAACCGTTGATATGAAACCGCTAAGATAAAGCCAGAAACCCTTCCCAAAGCCGTACAGAACCTTAATGGCACTGCTATAGCTCTGTGTAATTAAAACCTCTAGTCTTGAAGCCAGAACACTGATCTCACAGCCCAAACCAAAACCCTTAACCAAGTAAGATGCTCATGTTCTCATTGTACTCGGCTTCCATGATGGCCATAGCAGCCAACGAGCCGCTACCCATGGTAGTGAAGGGAAGCTTGTCGGTGGAGCCATGGGGGTAGATCTGGTACCTGGGGTTTAACTGATTATGTAAATTGTCTGAGGTTTGATGCTTAAGGTTGCCTGATGCTCACAGGCGGAAGCTTAGGGTTCAGGAGTTTAGGATGTGCGAGTTGGTTTGGGCTTAGGATTTGATGTCAGGAGTTTAGGGTTCCGGGTGCAGGGTTGAGGGTAACGTGGTGTTTTGTTGAGGTTTTCACACGGGCTCATGCTTGCGCGAGTTGTTGCACAGTCTTCTTTGACAAAGCAAGGTTGCTCCAGAACAGCCAAGGTGCAGGTGGGGGCCATTCACATCAAAGCCTCCGAGGACTAAGGCACAACCGATGTAGCCCTGGTACCTGGGCTTTGAAGTGACCCGGGTTTAGGGTTTAGGGTTTTCATCATTGGTTCCCTTCCAGTAGCAGGTCCCAAAAAAGTATTAAAGTATGGTACTCCAAAGCCCAGGTACTTGAAGAGCATGGAACTCAACCGCTTCACAACCGTACACACTCGAGGCTGGGTACCCGTGGCCATGCGAAGCAGCTCGATCTGCGACTCCATCATTTCGGTCGTGTGCATGAGGTCTGCGGCAGTGCCGGCGCCTGCGCAGAAAATGTTCTTCGCGATGTAGTGGAGCTTCTCGCAGTTCTTGTCTGCTACCATGGGACCATTCGTGGCACGGGTGTCGGCGGCTAGGATCACGGCATCCTTGACGACGATGCCACAGATCGTGGTGCCGGACTTCATGGCTGTTGGCGGCTTGATTCCTGCCTGAGCTGCCAAGTACGCATTTCTCTTGCAGTTCTCGAAGCTGAAACCGCCACGGTGGGACTGAAGCACGTCGACGTAGTCCTGGGGCTCCTGCACCTGCACCATGATTTTGAAGCAGGCAACTCTATGTTCGATCCTCTTCCTCAACTAACAATGCTTGAGCCTGCAGTCCGAGCCGGCCCGAGAAACCATGCAAGGTCCTACACGGGAAACCCGAAAGCGAAAGTAGGATCGGCTGCTGCTGCTTGCCCTAAAACAAACACACGTAGCCACATTTGGCCATCAACACCTCGTGCATTGCTCAAAGAGACTGTAAGCCTTAGCGTGAGGTAGACTGCGCGGTTGTTGGGCCTGACATTGTCTGCTGGGCCTGGTTTTACATCTTCAGGATGTTTATGGTTTTGTGCCCCTAGGATTCGGTGACGGAAGAAGTCAAAACAAGAGCAACTGACTGCGGACGCGTCGCCGTCAGCTTCTTTCGATAAGCTGGCGCATGCACATCCTGCACTCTTCGATGCCATGCGGAGACCTACTACCCTTCCATGCAGGTACCCAAGACGTTTCACAAGGGTTGCAAGCCCTTCCTTTGCTTGAGGTTGGATTTGTTAGGTCAGGGTGTCTCTCGTTTTTTGTTGCGGCCCTTTTCCTCCCTGCAGTTGGGATACCACTGCGGGGGAGCCAACCGGAGACCCAATTAGGAGCGAGGCCTGCAGGAACAGGAACCGGCAACCAGGATTAGAAACTCCTGCAACACACCGAAACACCAATAAATCATTAACCAGCAAAGAGCTGAACAATAAGAACCCTTTTTGAGGCTCTAGGGCTACAAGCATCCGGGCCTAAACCCGAAATCCGACATCCAAACCCGTAAATCCTCAACCCGAAACCCTAAAATCCTACGACCTCTAATCAAAAACCCTAGACCCTAAGCTCCAAATATCAAAAATGAAAGTTAACCCGAGTCAAGGTTATTCAAGACTGAATTGGGCCAAATTGAGGTTCGGGGTAAGTAATGAGAGATTACTGCTACGCAGATGGACTACTGTTGTTTCTGTTGCGATTTACATGATCAGCACAACTATCTCCCTCCCTATGGACATCGTCATCAACATCATCATCACCATGACCATCGTCATGATATGTCATGATCATCATATGTGATGATGTTATCACGGTTATCATTCTTATGACTGTCATTGTTTGTTGTTGCTGCCTGCTGGTGCTGCTGTTGATGATGGTGATGACGATACACAAAAGTTATGTGCATCTATCTATTTGTCTGCTTGCGATCGTATTGTGTTAAGTTTTACAATTTCACTTTTATTGTTGACAATACTTGAGCTGTTGTTATTGGCAGTTTGTTGCTACTGCTCTTGTTGTTGTTACTATTACTACTACAGCATCACAGTACTACTGTTAAGATGCGTGTTACCCTGATTCTTCTTGTTATCACGGGTGTTATCATCAACATGTTTATTCTTGTTATTTCTATTATCAATACTACAATTCTTATCTTATGATTCCTATTACTGTTACTACTAGTAGTAATATTCTTGCTACGCTTATTATTCCTATGGTTATTCCTATTGCTAGTACTGCCATTGCTTCTAATATTTGTTTGGAATTGTAGTAGTAATTGTAACAGCAATAGGGCAATAGTAGTAGGAGTCGTCGTCGTCCTAGTAGTGACAGCAGTAGTTCTCTTTGCGAAACTTTCAGAATCGACTACCTTATAAGAACCCCAAAAGTTGAAAAGTTGAGTCTACAGCCAATAAGATTAGCAATGGACTACTTGTTGTTATTAGTTCTTGCTTACGAGACCATTCTTTTTCATGTGGCAGCTGTTTACAGCTCATGTGGCAACGGAGTGGAGGCATGGAAGCATTTGGTTGAATGGAAGCGGACAGCAAAACCATGAAAACCCTAAACATGCGAAACTTCACCCAGTCCATGGTTAACTCTCAGGTACTATTAATACATTGTGAGTATGATTACGCGTAATACTTGTTGTTCTTACTTTCACCGTTACCGCTATTCCTGTGGATGTTGTTGCTACCATTCTTACTCCATTAAGAACTGAAACTATGATTACCCCGTGTGCAGGCTTGTTCAGAGTTTGGGGCTGAACTTCTTGCCGCTCTGCAGCCGCTGGTCCTTTGCCGGGAGTTTGCCGAAGACAAGATTGTTCCACGTCTCGGCTAACCTCAGTGAAGCGCTTCTTCGGTTTAGCCATTGGAAGCTTTGGGATGTTGGGGCTGAGGGTGTAGGGATGTAGGGCTTAAGGGCTGTACAACGGAGGTGAAGTCGTCACAGTGCAAGCAGCACTCTTTAACCTGAAGTCGAACTGCACTCACGCAAAACTTGCACTCAACTGCCTGACTTCCGAAAGCTTCCGCTTGGTTTTGTCGGGTAGGCTTTCCGTCCTGAATCCCTCGAAAAAACCAGATCCCAAGCAGAACTGCCGAAAGGGAAGATGGAATCTCATCAAAAACTTCCTGCGAACCAACTCAACTTAAAACCTAGGACCTAGCCTTTGAGGCAGGGGCTGCCTACTCCAAATCCTCATCCTCCACACACTGGAATTTCATTGAGTAAGGCTGAGGAATGTGCAGCTCCTTGCTGCAGCGCTTGCTGTTCAAGAACGTCAGAGCCTCTCATGCACGGCCTCTGCTCTAGAAAACAGGCCCACGTGGTCTCGATCTACATCGAAAATGCAGCCCTCTTGGCGATCGTGATGGAGAACCGGGAGGATGACTACATCCATTACTTGGGGAAGCAGTGATGATGGTATTGGTTATCATCACCGTCATGATCATCATTATGGTGGCCGTGGGGCTACCGCCATCACGAGGCACCATAACTGCACATGTTTATTGCGACCAATGCTGTCACCACCGCTCTTACTACTGCTTCTTGTGGCAGCTATTACTTTGAGTACTACTTTTCTGAGTCTATTCTGGCAATAAAAATACAGCATTTTCGCTGTTGCTGGCACGGTTTTCCGCTATGGATTGACCGGATTGCTACACAGTCGTGTTTTTTACATCGGTGTTAAAAGACATTGCTGTATAGCTTATCCTTTCTAGCCTGTATCGGCCGGGTGTGCCTCGTATGTTTCGTGAACTTCACCTCAATTCGAGCTGCGACATGCACTTTTCAGGTAGAGCGGGTGCGGCCAAGAAAAAGGGCAAGCGCATAATTATAGACCATGTAACACCCTGAGCTGAACTCTCGCACCGGAGGACAAAAGGACAGTACACCACCCGCCTCATCTAGCAGGTGCATACACTGGCCGCCTGCGCACAAAGACTACAAGTCTGGAGATATCTGGAGGCACGTGGGGAAATTGTCCTATTTTCCGACGACCGAACCATGCCTGAGGCCTCGAAGTGGTCGCTGCACAAACCATAGCAACAGCTGCAAAGACAAAAGGGTAGCAGTTGTGGCACCAATACGAAGGAAAGGCTGAATGTGGTAGTAAGGCTGCTACTGCGGAGGGTGGTGAGGCAGCGATGACAAAAAGGCGGAGGATGTCAATAGCGCAAGTCAGCTGGATTTACAACTACTAAAACGATGCAAGAAGCGATAGTCACGATACTCACAGTGATAAAGATCGGCTCGGGAGGGCATGGTAATGATGGTAACATTGATGGAGGTGCTGGTGGTGGTGACCGTTGTAGTGATGTTGAAGAACACGACAACGATGCCGGGAGTTATAATGGATAGTGCAGGTGCCAACTGTGATGGCATGCTATGACGAGGACAACTGCCGACGAGAGCCTTGCATGATGTGGCTCCAGAAATGGCCCACTTCTTCAAACCTTCTGGAGCATTAGGGTCTGGGGTTGTTGGGTCGAGCATGTTTTATAAGTTTGGGGCTTCGCTGTCTTCTTTTTTTGCAGGGGCGAGCGAGCTTCGACTCTGGCATTCTCGCCTTGGCTTTGGGAATGAAATCGTTCGAAGGATCTTCAACATTCTGTCGAAAGTTCGATGTGATTCTTGGGTGTTGTACGTAGGCCCCCGCATCGTGGGCCAAGGCATGTCTGGGTTAGAGGTTCAGGTTAGGCCCGGTTAGGCCCTACTCTGATCAGAGGAACAAAAAACACGAGACCCAACACAGAGTGTAATGGTTCCAAGGTAAACAAAAAATGGCTGCCCGGCGTACTCAGCCTACGTTAGTGTACATCGCACAATGATACTGACGGTGCGTTCAGTTCGATTTTCGACATATGATTAAGTTTCCTAACTCCCCGCATGTGCTTGTCGGCCACACGCGGGGTGTCTCTGGAGGCACCTCACAGCCTACCACCTAGATTCCAAGGGTGTTTGGTCCGTTCTTTCGTTTGAAGATCATGGTCTGCAAGCCAGGATCTGGGAGTTGTAGCGAAAAACCAAAAACCGCCAAGTGACCAATTCCCAAGCCTCGAAACGAATTCCACGATGCGCTGAATATTGTTCCAAGTATGACTAGTTTCACTCGGAGTGCCTACATCATGCACATCATGTTCATCAGCGTCATCGCCAGACTGGTAGAGGTGTCAGCGATTGGTATTAATTCAGAGTATGTCTGTCGGTAGTACTGGTACTGGCTCTCATGGCGGAGCTAACTCCCCTGAGCTGCATGCGCGCCCAAGGGAGGCTCCAGCAGCTGTTGCCTGTAGGCATCCACCTGCCCAGGCTTCTCGTGGGGCCCTCTTTAGATGAAGTCAGTCCTGACAAGGTCTGGCAGCACCCACCTACTAGACTAGAAATACTAGAACTACTAGAATTGCACCTCAATACATGAAGCAACCAGGACTTCTTCAGTAGTCCTCTCTTCTTCGCCGCGGGGCGTCTGGAAACGAAAATATTCTGAAGCTCACAACCCCAGAGGCCGGGAGGACATACCCTCGAAGGACCCTCAGAGCCCAAGCACTACACCAGCTGACGATCAAAGCACGAAAATATCGTGAGACTCAAACCACCGAGAAAGCAAACGAACCAATAGTTCACCCCAACAACGACAACAGTAGCGATGATTGGCGAGTTAGTAAAACGAATGGAAATCATCATTATCACAAAAAATCATACTCCTAAGCATACTACTACTGAAAGTAGTGCGCATCATTATCATTGCCCAAGAGCTATAAAAGATCCTAAGGCTAAGAAACCAAGACACCATGAATCCCTAAAGCCTTGAAGAGCGCCACACCCTAACCCTGATGACCTAAAGCCGTTCAAATCCAGAAAACCCACTGTTCTTAGAAGCAGCACCCCAAATCTCTAGCGCCTTTAAACCCCCAGACACTACAGATGTCATAATTATATGGGGGCTGTAAAGTGATATCAGTACCATTTATTCAGACCTCTATATTAACCCGAAACCCTTACAGAATCCTTTAAAGCAACCCTAGAGGAACCTATTTTCTTAATTGTTCAAAGCTCGATTGAAATCCCAAGGCAAGATGGCCACCTGGTCCTGGAAGTCTTTGGACGTCCTAGGCTCGCCACAACTCAGGGATTCAGGTTTATGGTAGAAGCCATAAAGTTGGGACATTATAGTTCTCATGCTCTTAAGGTAAGGTATAAGGGAACCCAGCACTAATCATCCTAAACCAATGTTCCAACTTTCTGGGGTTCACTGTAAGAGTTCAAAGTTTCAGGGCTTGAGGATCTTCGACGCTCACACTCGCACGAGGCAGGCAAGGCTCCACATAGTCAAGGGTTTCGGGATTAAGGGTTTTCGGGTGTACGGCTCAAGGGTGTCGGGGTTTATGCAAGATTGGGATTTTAGCCTTGGGGTCGTCGCAGCATCGGGGGTCAGTTCTAGCCTTAGCATTGAACTAACCTCAATCTCTGCTGGGAGCTGAACAGGCACGAAAATTGGACCATGAACCTCCAAGCCCCCGAAACCGTGCAAAGGCCCTTAACTCAGAAATCCACAAGTCTGAAGGGATTCGGAAGGCTTGGCCCGCGGCATGTTCTTTAGAATGCTGGGCATGATCTCGGTGAAAAGGCCTGACCAAGACATTTCCTGACTCTAGGGTTCAACGTCGAAGCCCTGATCATCAAAATAGGTCTTTGGCATTTAGTACACTATAGGCCCCAAAACAATCCTAACAATCCCGATACCGAAAGCCCCAAAGGCCCTGAGAGAACCGGTGCCTTCGATGGCGGCTTCGGCTTCGTCGGCATTCACCTTGCTTCCCTGTACCAAGGCCTTCCTGGGCCAGGTGGGCTTACTTAGAGGCTCAGGGGACTTAGTAAGTAGGTTATAAGTGGAGTTATAAGTACCCTAAATAGAGTTACCCCAATCATAACCCTACTTATAACCGACTTACTAAGCCCCCTGATCCTCTAAGTAGGGGTTTAGTGGTCTAGGCTTAGGTTTTTTTTGAACGACCCTTTTCCGTCTCGCAGGGATCCAGAAAGTGAAATTCCCCTGGTGTTTGGCTAAGCTTCTTGTGAGCTCCACCGAAACAAAAACAACAGGGTTCAGGGTTTAGGGGTTTTTTGGGTTTAGGGGTTTAGGGGTTTAGGGGTTTAGGGGTTTAGGGGTGCAGGGGTGTAGGGGTTTAGGGGTTTAGGGGTTAGGGGTTTAGGGGTTTAGGGGTTTAGGGGTGTAGGGGTTTAGGGGTCTAGGGGTCTAGGGGTTTAGGGGTTTCGGCGGTTTGTTTAGGATGGGTGCTAGATCCGGAGTGCTTTCAGAACTCGGGGTTTTGTTGGGGTTTCATAGGGAAGGTCTAGTGCTTAAGAAAATACTTCGCTCGAAACCTCACAGGGATAAAGTGGTAAGAAAGGGGTCTGGCCAATTAGAAAAGTGTTTTGGGCCTCGCAGTAGTATTATGCCAAAACTATTAATTAAGGAATACGAGTGCTAATTCTTCCGGCCCCTACATTCGACATGGAAAGGGAACAGAGGATAGCAGAGTATAACCCACTAGGACAGCAAAGGCATCGAAAGTGGTAAAGAATGGGTCCTAGCACCGAGGGCGACAAATTAGTATAGCATTTGTCATACTCTACATATACACAGATACACGGTGCGGCATAGCGGAACGGCAAGCGAGAAAAGGAGAACCAAGATCAGAGTGCAACAAAGCTAGTGTACTACGGTGTGAGGCTGGCGCATCTCAGAAAAGCATAGTTTGCTAGGCCCCGCGCACGTACAGGATGTTGGACTGCATGCCCATGCCACCCCACACCTGATGAGGATGAATTTTCAGCATTTTTTACTTTAGACTGCCCCAAAATAAAACCTTTTCTACACGGACGCCCTAAACAAGGTGCCTCCAGTTATAAACCACGCTCGCACACTTCGATGCCACTCGGAGCCGAGGTCATGAGCAGCGTTGCTGAGATCCCGGCCACATAGCCTGAGCATCCCGTCACTCATTGCAGGGGTTTAGGGAGTTTTGTGTTTGTAGTTTAGAGCTTGAAGACAAACCTCTCTGTCTCTTGCCGCCGTTCTCACCGTCTTCTCTTGTTGCGACCTCTGCGTTTCTGACAAGAGTGCTTGTGGGCTTTTTGGGGCTCAAACTCAACACCAAGCCGTACGGCCCAAACAAAAAGTCCCAAGCCTCAAATCCGAAGACCTAGCAATTAGCCTCAGACTCAAAGCCTAAACCCTTTTGCAGCTGGGCTCTTCGAGCCCAGCTGCAAAGCCTAAACCCTAAACCCTAAATGCAAAGGCCCTAATGCTTACGTAATATAGGGGCCTAAAAAATTACCTATACTGTTTTCGGAGTTCCTTATTGAAATTATACTATACTGGGCACCAAAATGCTATTCTAATTAGAAAGGCCCCTATATTACGTAGAACTCAGGCCGGGACCTAGCTGCTGTTCCGTGCGCAAGTGGTCGAAAGCGGCAGTCCCGAGCATGGCTGAGGCGATGCTGAGGATCACACCTGTGCTTGAGGACCAGCGCATCTGATCATCTAGGGTTTGAGAATAGGTTGCAAATGTGGCTGATAGTTCCGTGGTTTTCTGGCAGGGCTGGAGCCTGTAGAGGAGACTCAGCTAGGGGAACCCGATGTAGCAGGAGGTCTCGGATGTACAGTCTCGGGGTGCTGGAGTTGCGTATCAGGGATTGCATCCTAGGGCCCTATAGGGTGCTTTAGGCTTGAGGAGAACGGTGCTTAAAAACCATGAGGCCTAAAACGTCAAGCCAACCATCAAGCCTAAACCCGTTTTTAAAACCCTCTGCGCCTCCCTTAAGGCCCTTCACCCTAAACCCTAAACTCTAAACCCTAAAAAGGCCCCAACATCGGCTTTTGGGGGTTTAGGGTTTCGAGGCTCTGGTGGCTCAGGCCGCAGCGGCTCGGCACATCGCTGACCTGAGTCTGCTTGCCTCTTAGCCCTTATAGCAACCCTTACAGTAACCGGTCTACTACTCCTTACAGTACCTCTCCTGGAAACCCTTATAGTGCCCCTTCTAGTCAATTGTAAGAGGTTTCAGGGTTTTGACGCTCACACTTGGCAATACCAGGCGATTTTAAGGGGTTTTAGGGTTGAGAGTTGGGATGTTATGGCGGGGGGTTTAGTGCAGGGTTGAAGGTTTAAGGATAGGTTGCGGAGGGCTTTTGCCTTCGGGGCTCTCTTTCGAAATCTTTGATTCCGGGTTCACGGGTTTAAGGGTTGCAGGAGGTTCATCGTTTGGGCATATCAGCGTTCACTGAACGCGAAAACCCACAGGAATTTCTAGAGAGTCTATCACCAGCCTGAAAGAAGGCAGCTTACCACATGCGCAGCATCTCTCTGCACGGAAAAAGCAATGGACTAAGTTGCCGATAGACCCCCAAAGCTCAAGGCCGGAGGCCCTTACCCTTAAACCCTCAGCCCTTAACCTACCTTTGGTTACTAGGGAATGGAAGAATGGTAGTAGTAGTTATAATTTTACCCCATTCCTCCATTCCCTACTAACCAAAGGTAAGTTAAGCCTATACCCCAAGCCTAAACCCGAAACCTAAAACTCCGAAGCCCCAAGGCCCTGAAGGGCTTAAAGTCTAAACCCCCTTGGCTCAGAACACCGTAGAGTATCGAGACGGTGGCGACCTGGGCCCAGTTCGATGCAGCAGCTGAGGGGCATTTAGCATAAGGGGCAGTAACTTACCTTTGGTTAGTAGGGAATGGAGGAATGGGGTACAATGATAACTACTACTACCATTCTTCCATTCCCTACTAACCAAAGGTAGGGTAAGGGGTCTTTATGTTTGAGGATTTGGGAGCCTTGGGGTTTCGGCCCAAAGCCCCAAAAATTTAGGGTTTGGGGTAGTCGAATGGGCGATTTTGGTGCATTATAGTCTACAGTCTATCGCATGGTTGCATAATATACGGTATAAAACGACGACTGGACTTATTCTGTCTTGTTGTTCATCATTCAGGCCCTCAGAATCGGCTTCCAACCTAATTCTCAAGGGCGACACACTTGATGTTGCCCTGAGCCCCAATGTTCCTGTAGGACCCTAAACTCTTCCTTTGAAACCCTCAACTTCCCTGAGACCCTACAGGGCCGTTGTCTGAAACCAGCCTACACTTCAGGACCAAGCAGCCTTAAAGTAGCGTCAGGGAAGTAAGCTGCGCACATCGTTTGGGTCCCCGGGTCGGGGGTTCACAGCGCGAACCTCGACCGGCCTCAGAGAGAGAGGATCGAATGAGAGCTGTAGAGATCAAGGGTCTGGACGTGGGACCGATTAAGTGCTGTCGAACTGTTTGATGACACTGGTTGCCTTTATCATAAAAGTGGCGTTGATTGCGACTACATGTGAGATTGATTGTGATTCTGCCTCCGCACCTGAGTGAAGTCAAAGCTATGGTCATGACGCAGCCAGCTCAGCTCGGAACAGACAACGAATAAAAGCAAACATGATGGTGGGGGCGGTGAGGAGGCGAGCGAAGTACCAAAAACCACGACGATGACGACGACGACGACGGTGACTAACCACTACCACCACCACCGCACGACTACTTCTCGTTCTCCTCCTCCTTCTGCTGCTGCTGCCACTACTTCCACTTCCACTGCCACTACCACTACTACTACTACTACTACTACTACCACCACTACTACCACCATTTACTGCCACAACTGCCACTGCTACCACTACCACTACCACCACGACCACTACCACTACCACTACCACTGCCACTGCGAACAGGCCCCTATATGCTTGGGATATAGAGAAGATNCCACTGCCACTGCCACTGCCACTGCCACTGCCACTGCCACTGCCACTGCCACTGCCACTACCACTACCACTACCGCTACCACCACCACGACCACTACCACTACCACTACCACTACCACTACTACCACTGCCACTACTACTACTACTACTACGACTACTACTACTACTCTTCCTACCGCGACTGCTACTGCGAATGCGACGACTGCGACTACCACGACGATCTGACTGTCACAGGTACCTGCCGTTGTACTTGCACTGAACTGATGGTAACTTCACGGTGTTGGGCACTTGGTCGAGGGCGTGGGTTTGGGATGTCCTGCTTCAGGTGGGTGAAGGGGATAAAAGGACTGAGGTCTCAGGGACATCCGCGAGCCCGAACAGCCCTAAGCACTGGACCCGCTTTTGAACCCAGACTCCTCCCCATCAGCTGGGAAGTGGGCACCCTGAACCCTACTACCCAATACCTTTAAACCCCCAACCCTTAAACCCTGAGAAAGTGGCGTGTTGACGTCCACCACAGGTGGCACGAGTTCAAGTTTTCCTTCCGCAGGCGGCTGCCTTTTGGAGCGGGGGGATTGAATCGTTTCGTGTTTTCCGGCTTTGGGACGCATTAAGGCCTTGAGCAGAGTGGGGTTTGGACGGTTGAGGGTCTTCAGTTTGGGATCAAGCGTTTGGGTGTGTTTTGACTCATAACTCCTCGGTTTAGGACTGCTTTGGTGGTCCCTATGAAGGTTTCTAGCTAGAAAAGGTTCCTTGTAAGGGTTCCTTTCCTGCATTGCGAAGTCTTGCCCTGCGAGGGCCAAGCTTTCGGGCCTAGGGCTTTAATCTTTAATCCTCAGCCCTACGGCCAAATCAGACACCTTAAACCCTAAATCCTTTTTTGCATCAGTGAAATCAGGCCTCTGCGCAGTCCTAAATCCCTAAACCCTATAAGTGCGACACCCTGAATCCCACCCTAAACCCTAAACCCTAAACCCTGTCCTCTAGCCCGACGAAGGCTTAAGGCGATGCGGCTCAACTCCCAATGGCTGAAAGGCTCAACTCGGGAGCCGGCGCTCTAAGTAGTCGTGATCCTTCCGGGCCCCTCCGCCTCTTGATCCCTTGAGCACCAAGAACCTATTTTTTATAGGGCCCCTGTCAATTCCATATTATGGCAGCTTAAGGTATAAAGCACAGCATGCCGCCGATTACCATCCCTGATTGCCGAAGGCCAGTGAAATGTTTGGGCGCCCCGACACGGGCTTCACCCAGCTCGGGCGCTTTAGCAAAGATACGATCTGACGCCTCGGCAGGCTTGGCACGACACTCCAGCTTGGGCTGACCTAGCGAGGTGTTCGGGGTTTCGGGTGCAGGGTTTAGCGCTAAGCCCAGAGCAGGGTATGTGGGAAAGCCCCGTAGACCCATACCCTCACGAAACCAGATCCGATTTCACCGCGAACTCAACGCCCACTGAAACCTAAACTCAAGCCCCAACCAAAATCTGAACAAGACTGTGGATTGAAGGACATAGGGATGCCGGTCCGACAGGCCAAGCACCGGGCTAACCCGGTGCGAAAGCACTGGAGTCAAGAAAACTTTTTACACTGCCTCCGTCGCCACTGTACAACGATCGTGCTGGTGCTTCTAGCACCCGCCGTGTAGGCTGTAGTCTGAAGACTCTTGGGGCTACTCGTAATCATAGCGGCTTGCCCCACACAGGCGCTGCGCCTGGACCCTTGGAGTTATTTGTTGACTGTTTGAAGTGCAACTGCACACCACTTCACGTCTATGGTTCAGGGTTTAGGCCCAAAGCGGTCAAGTCACGGTGGCAGACTAGTCCCGACCCAAGGGCTGCAAGAGGTCGTTTAGCTTGGCTTCCGTGGGCTTTGCCGTCCCGGCAGCGAAGAGGCAAAGCCTGGGTTCTTGTTAAGCAATTTAGTTTAAGTTACCATAATGAGGACCTATAGTAAATAATATGGTTTCCTTTTTCTGGTAACTTAATTAAATCAAATTCCTTAACAAGAACCCGGAAGCCGGACTTCCCGCAGCTCGCTGGCCGGATGAGAGGCGAAGCGAGCGTGTGCAGCCGCCAGCTCCTCCAGAATGATCTCCTCTGCGGCAAGACGGCTTCCGGACACCTACCGGAACACAAAAAGCTAGGATTTTTAGGGCGCCCGTGGGCTAAATGGGGTTTAGCATGTAAGGTTTGGCCTAGTCAAGTCCTGCGGGTTGCCGAAGGCGCCGCCACCGATCAGCGTCAGCAGCAGCAAGTGCCGACCACGCTCAATAGCCGCCAGGTAGGCGCCCTCGTACGCCGCTCGCAACGCCGCGCGCGTCAGGCTAAGAAGCTGCTCCTGTGCTGGCCTTGCACCTGGAGATCGCCAATTGACCGAGGCCGAGATAACTTGATCGACCAAGGGGTACGGCTCCTCCAGCATCTCCATGTAAACCTCAGAGCTGCCGCGCCCGAAGATGACCTGTGCGTCTCGGTGGATGCCCACCTTGATCTGCTCTGCGACCTCCCCAATCTGCGAAGGGCTCAGCGCCTCCTTAGGACTGTATAACTCGGGGTGGGTGCCTTACCTGCAGTATTCTGGGATACTGGGTCTGCATGTAGGACAATGTAGGATGTGTAGGGTCCGCCATTTTCTAAAACTCCCTCCTCATCCCCGGTCAAGGTGACTTTGCCATTGACGCACTTCCCGAAGTACTTCGCCACGGAGGCCAAAAGCTCCACCTGGCGCGTTCCAGTCTGCCCCCACTCCTCCGGGGGCCTGGTAGGATCCTGGAAGGCGTAATGCGCCCGAAGCAGGCTGGCGGCGGGGACGCCGAAGGATGCGCCGGGCCCTTGAGTTGCATCCACACAGTAGTTCTGCACCAGGCCTCCGTAGTCGGGAAGGCAGCCTCGTGACGGATTCTCTAAGCAGTTGAAGTTCGAAGCAATCTGTAGCATCGCCCGATCCTCAGTTCTCAGCATGGCCTGCAGCTCGCCGACATCGCAGCCGTCCACAACTCGCAAGACAGGGCTGGCCCTCGCCCTCTCAGAGTCTGGGACCACTTTGGCCTCCACTTGCTTGCGGAGCTCCTGGATCGATGGACAGTCAAACTGTCCCGCCGGCCACTGCCGCCCAGTCGCCACGTTCACGAAGCTTCCCTCCTTAAAGACGGCCTCCCGACGTTGTAGAAGCTCGCGCTCACTGACACCCAGGAACCATTTCATCCATCCCGACGTCTCCATCTTCTTGCTGGACATCCTCCTGGGGCAGAGAGCTTGACCCATGACCGAACCGCTGTCGCTATCGGAAAATGGCTTCAAGTGCAGCAGGCGCGGCTCATGCTCTGGAAAGTTCGTACTCAAGGTTTGGGAGTGGGTGATTGAGGTCTCAGAACATTAAGCTGAAAGGCCACGAATACCAAACCTTGAAACCTGCACGTTGAGAAGCCCTGTGCAGCCCTCTAGAGTCGCGGCAACAGCTTTGGAAACCGCATTGAACATTCTAAAGCGATGAGCTACACCTCAACCGTGTTGACAACCCCCGGGCCCCTGGTAACCCGAAGAAATACTGAGACCACCCGCACATGCTTGTGGCAAACTCCTTGAAACGTGAACCGCAAAACCTGTACCCTAAGCCTCCAGCCCTTTTTACCACTGGGCTCACGTCTAGCCAGACCCTTCACCTCTCCATCAACCCTTTTTGCACCGACTTGTGCATGCCCGCCTCCATCAACCCTAAACCCCGAACCCGCAACCAGCAACCCTAAACCTAAAACCAAAACTCCAATCCACAAAGGATCCCAAACACCCGAACAAAGAACCCACAACCCAGGTAGCCCAAAACGCAACGAAACCCCAGAATCCAAACCACCAATTCCTAAAACCCGGTATCCTCTGAAGATCCGAAAGCCAAATCCTGCACACCAAAATCCTGAACCCCAAAACCCTGAAACCGAACCCTGAACCACCTATATGTTCCCCTCCAAACCTTTCCAAACCCTAGCAAACTTCATAAAACAAATCCTGCCGAAACACTATAAACATCTATAACCCCCTTTTAATGCCGTTTTAATTGGCCACAAACCCCCTCATACCCAAGAGACACCAAACTCGGGCCGCCGACAGCGCGGACGTGGACTCGATATCGCCCAGGTTCCCCATGGATAAGGCCTCTGTGTTCTTTCGGTTGAGGGTTTAGGGTGTTGATTGCCTTTCTAGGCTTGTAGGGTTTCCGGTGCTAACGGGAGTAAAGGCTTCCAGTATGTCGACAGCGACGAGCCGGCAGAGAGGCAACTTCTTGGCCCCAAGCCGTGACCTTCAGCTTCTTGGACCTTCATGAGGGACTCACTCACTCCAACGCCCTTACGACCCTACTAGCAGCACTTCTTGTAAAAATCCCTTGGAGTTATCTTAGCAAAGAACATTACAAGCACAAGTAACTATTGAAAAGCTTACGCACCAAAATAAGCGAGAACGGCTAGAGACGCCAGGTCTCGCTTCCTCGGGGTTTTGAGGCTTGAAAGTTTGGTGCTTGGGGCTTCGGGCTTGCGTTTAGGGTTTACTATAGGTGCCTGAATAATCTCCTGTTCCATGTTGGGGGCTCCTTATTATGATTGTAGTACAATGGGCCTCAAAACCCTAATCAAATTATTAAGGCCCCTATATTACGGACTGAGAGCCCAGAAAATACGAAATGCATTCATGTTGCTGGGTTAGGGTCCTTCAGGGATGCGGCCGTACATGTTGTCGTTTGTGGGGATCCAGACGTCTCGAAATTCCTCCACATGATGGCCAGGAGTGCGGGTGCGTTGTGGTGTCAAGTTGCGCGTTCGGTGCCTCCTTGTGAGGGTCGCCCTATGACTTAGTGCCCATGCTGTTCTGCTACATACGGCAGGATGGGTCGGCAATACTTGGGAGCTGCTGCCCTCGCGGTTCGGACGTGAAAAGTGATACACCCAGAGCCTTAGCGATGTGAGCCTGTTAGAAGATGTTAGAAGGTGTGATGGTCTGCATCCATGCCCAGCTAAACCGAAGCAGTTGAAGACTCTGGGTCTGAAACTATCCTTGGAGGCCTCAAAAGGTGGGACGAAGGTAGGTAGGATGAAGGATCCCTTATACAAGGACTCTTATTTGGGGATTACCCCACCTACCGTCATCCTACCTTTTGAGGCCCCTGATGATTATCCCGAACTCCTAAGCCCCAAACCTATCTTGCACGCAGTCACACAGTCAGATATCAGCACCCGCACCCCAGACCCCCGGAAGGATCCAAAAAGTAGATCCCTTAAGGGGGGTTCCTATAAAGTACCCTTAGTAGTATAGGGCCCCAAATTAGGGGTATCTACTTCTTGGATCCTCCCGGGGGTCTGGGACATGAATCAAGATAACTGGCTGAAAGGGCATGCCGGCGTCACAACACCAAATCGCCGGCCGTGCGAGCTGCGCTGGTGAGATCTAGGTGAGGACGAAGTGCTCAGGGTGTAGAGATGCTTAGGGTTCAGGGTTTAGGGGGTTTAGGGTTTAGGGGTTTAGGGCTGAGGGTTTATGGATAGTTGGGCTTGGGTGTACCACTACCTCGATTGAGTTAAAGGTTTCAACTGGAAAAACCCATCCTGTGCCATTGAAGGGGGATGATAGGGCATAGTGAGTGGTAGGGACCCTCTTGGGGGAAGCTCCATTATTTTCAGAACTTACCCCGAAGCCCTTTTTGCACAGACTTGTATGTGCCCGCCTGGATGTCGGGAAGCCCTAAACCCTACGTAAGCCCTAAACCTAGAGTAGGTAAAGAAGCTCCAGAAGCAAAGTCTACACTACACCTGCGCACGAGGCCGAAACGACCTGGGCAGTCTTGAGCATTTCGTGAGTGCGAGAAAATTAGGGCTTCGGGTTTTAAGGGGTTCAAGGTTTAGGGTGTTACGGTTTTACGAGGTTTGGGGCTTGCGTCTTAGGGTTTTAAGGAGTTCGGGGTTTAGGGTGTTAAGGGGTTCTCATAATAGCATCCGGTTATCTTCGGACAGGTTCTTGTTTTTTTATTAAAGCGGCGGAGCTTCAAGGACTTGACCACGATGGTAAGCTTCTCTTTCCGACATCAGAGCGATCATCCTCGCGAGGGAAACGGAGGTTTGACAATGATGAAGCTCGTCATGATGAGGACGGTACTTGGTGATGATGATGATGATGATGCAGATGCTGGCGCTGGCGCTGGCGCTGGCGCTGCTGCTGCTGCTGGTGCTGGTGCTGCTGCTGCTGGAGCTGTGCTGGTGATCATGCTGATGATGATGATGATGATAGATGTGGTGGCGCAATGAAAAGAATGCAGAATCTGAATGTTGGAGAGATGCAACAATCAGTAGAACAGGGAGAACCATGACCACAACAAGTAGCTGGAGCAGTGCCGAAATCATGCCCTGCACCCCAAATACCACCAACACCAAAGGTTCTGGAGAAGAAACCCCAAAACCCAAACCCTGCATAACAAGTACGAGAACAGCCGCTCTCGCTACACTGCCGGGGGCACCGGCTGAGCTTAGCCAGGGCCTTCAGACCTCGAAGTTTTTTTCTATTGCTTCCTCGTCGAGTTCTCTGAGCTGAGTATGAGATTATGACAGAGTTGTTGCAAGATCTTGAATGTGATTCTTGTGGTATTGCAGGACGTTTTCGGCAGGGGTTTCACGTGGAGGCTTAGAAGTCTTGGGTTTGGAGATGTTGGGGTCTAAAGGCCTTCTGGGAGTTTCCGAAAATAGGGGACCCTAATATTACCCTAAATAGTAGGATCCTTATTGTAAGGACCCCATAATAAGGCTTATGGCCCCAGGGGGCTCTTTCACGCCGGCAAAGCGAAATTCATGGCCTGCAAAGCCCTCGTCGCAACTGAACCCCGCAAAACCCGCTTCAAACCCCAAATTCCCTAAATCCCCAAAACCTTTTTTTGCTTACTTTTCGAGGGCCCAAGAGTTGAGGGTCCAGGACTGATCTGCCGCACACTGTGGCTTGCAAGCTGCATGGAACAAATTCGCACAGGGCTTTGGTTTGTATGATAGTGAAACTGAAACCGAAGGAAAAGCATTGGCAATTATTGAAGAGTCCAAGAATCCAAAATTCAGAAATCATCCCCAGGCAAGAGTTCTGAATCCTCAACAAGAGACCGTTGCTTAAGGGGTGTGGGGAGCCTGCAGGATCCCATAGAAAGAAACCTACTACATGCCTCTACTTCCCCCTTACACCAGCCTGGACCGTGAAATCACAGAAGACCCCCGACCCCTCACTCTAAACCCTAGGTTTTGGGGGTGTAGGGTTCAAGGGTTTAGGGTTTAGGGCTAAGGATTTAGGCTAAGGCTAGGAGAGTAAAGGGAATCGGGGTAGCGAAGCTCAGGCCGGTGCTTTCGGACTTGGCGTGGGAATTCCGGGAGAGGAGACGATCCTCGGCCAGGGTTCCCCGAGACTCCAATATCCCTGAATTTAGGGATATATACCTTAAATTTTTGTAGGATCCCTAGGCTATATCCGTTAATTTAGGGATATGTACCTTAAACTATAGTAGGATCCCTAATATGATTTAAGCTATATTCCTTAATTAAGGGATATTGGAGTCTCTGGGTTCGGGGTTGTCGGTTTCAGGCTTCGGGTGTGGACTCTCAGTATGCCAACGTAGTATATTATGGTATACATTACAGTATAAACTAGTATATAGTATGGTACATATTACAGTATATACCATCTTTTGTATGTGTATATATATATATATATATGAATATGTATAAGTGTATACGTCTATTTATGTATTGTTAGTATTGTATTAATACTAGTAACATTAGTATTATTAGTAGTATCATTCTTGGGGTTCAGGGTTCAGGATTTGGGGTTGAGGGTTCAGGGCTTAAGGTGCAGTCCAAGATTCAGAGTTGGAAGTGTTTTTCGTCTTAAGGGTGTGGGGCTTAGGGTTTAGGGAGGGTTTAGGGTTTTTAGGGTTCAGTTGTTCTTGCGAGCTCAGGCGGGCGTATAACCGTTCTAACCGTTCTGTAAGAACGCTCTACGGATTTGAAAAGGGTTCTTTGCGAAATTAGTGGGAGTTACACTGTAGACCTTTTCACGCCGAAACCCTGATGCGAACCGAAAGTCCTCAAAGAAAGCATAACAAGAAATATTAGCAACAACTGGGAGTAGTGCCAAATCCTGCGATGCGTAGGTGGAGGGCATGTCGCCGTAGGTCTCCAAATCCTCCGGAACTGCTAGGTTTTTGTGCCACCCGTCTAGCTGACCAAGTCGCAATCAGTGACCTGATGTTTAGGGATTTGGGGCCCTTTTGCGGCTGAGCTCTTAGTTCGACTCCCGCACTGGCACAAGACAGGCAAAGGCTCATCATTTCCCCGACCCTAGGCCCAAGGCTTCAACCCAATAGCTGACCCTTAAGTACAGTATTAAGATCTCAAGGCGCAGCCCTGGCGAATGTCGACAAGCTTCGTGCAGAAAGGGGAGTCCTCCTTGACCGTCTTGACAATGCGCTCAAAGCGATGCTGCTGAGTGGTGTTGAGGTTCTCGTTGAAACCTTGGAAGGGTGCTATACATATTTATATATAATCATATATTTATCTATTTATATGTGATATATATATAAGATGTGTGTATGTGTGTATATATATATGTGATATATGTATACCTTATATTTGCATTGTTTTTTGCCACCTGCCTTCAGCCTTGGGGTTGAGGCCTTGGGACGAGTTCAGGGTTTCAGGTGACAGATTAGGGTTTAGGGTTTAGGGTTTAGGTTTTAGGGTTTAGGGTTTAGGGTTTAGGTTTTAGGGTTTAGGGTTTAGGGTTTAGGATTTCATGTTGCAGTTTTTGCCTCCTGCATGGCTGAGTACAGGAAGCAGGGAGATAGGCACAACAGCCTAGTGATGTTGCAGTGGATTGAGTGATTATGATCAAGCGAGAGAAATTCAGAAAAGAGCAAGTAATGGGGTGTATGCATATGGGCATAATTACCATTAAGTTTCCTGGTACTATGGCGCTACCACTCCTAACTGCTGTTTTCGTTATTGTGACTACGTAGGTAGATATGGGAGTTTCCGACAATAGGGGACCCTAATATAGTACTCTAAATAGTAAGATCCTTATTATAAGGACCCCAAAATAAGGTACCCCCTAATTTTCGGAAACTCCCTAAACCCTAAACCCTATAGATCCCTTATAGGAACCCTTAAAGGATCCCTTTAAAGGAACCCTAAGGTACCCCCTAATTTTCGGAAACTCCCATATCTATGTCTATAGGTAGACAAGTTACGAGACCTATGGAACCGCGAGACTGACGCTGACGTTTAGGGTTCGGCACGGGATTTCGTAAGGCCTGGCTTGCAATACTTCACATGAACTTCCGGTGTTGGCTGAGAGCATGCTGTGATCAGCGTATCGAACTTCACCGTGGTTGCAGGCATTCCCAGTACCTGCTGGATGCTGCACCTGTGCAGATGATGTCGTGAATCTTGTGCTGCTGGGGTTTATAGGGCTTAGGGTTTACAGGGTTTAAGTTTTATAGGGTTTATAGGGTTTATAGGCAGAACCTAGGGCCCAGAAAACAGGTTCCTTATGGTCCTTATTGCCCTATATGGGTAGTTCTCTAAATTAGGGTCCCTTTCTAGGTCTGGTACGGCACCCTTATAGAAACGACCCTAAAAGTAAAAGGACCCAAATTTAGGGCACTACCCATATATCTACAGTCTATAGTGAAACGTACCCCATCATAAAGACCCTTGTAGCAGCAACATGACCACGAAGCTTCAAGACTGACTGTTACAGCTTCCTCAACTGATCCTGCACAGCACCACTGTCACCGCCACAGTGGGCATGTCCCCAGGTGACGATAGATCCATCACCAAGAATGGCAGCGAAAGCCGTGTTGGAGGCTTGGATCTGCTGGACGTTCTTCAGCTGATCCTGCATCACACTACTGTCACCACCCTCGGCAAACCCTCCCCAGGTGCCGACACAACCATCACCAAGAATGGCGGCAAAAGCGTAGTGAGAGGCCTGGATCTGCTGCACATTCTTTAACTGATCCTGCACGGCCCTAGTGTCACAACCGCCGCCCCAGATGACGACGGATCCGTCACCAAGAATTGCAGCAAAAGCTGAACGACAAGCTTGGATGTGCTGCACATTCTTCAGCTGATGCTGCACCGCACTACTGTCTCCGCCAGAGCGGGCATCCCCCCAAGTCACGACAGATCCATCACCAAGAATGGCAGCAAAAGCCAAACTACAGGCTTGGATCTGCTGCACATTCTTCAGCTGAGGCCGCACGGCACTACTGTCTCCACCATAGCCAGCATCCCCCCAGGTCACGACAGATCCGTCACCAAGAATTGCAGCAAAAGCTGTACGACAGGCTTGGATCTGCTGCACGTTCTTCAGTCGATGCTGCACAAAACTGCTGCTGCCGCCATAGCGAGCATTTCCCCAGGTCACAACAAGTCCATCACCGAGAATAGCAGCAAAAGCCGAACCGGATGCTTGGATTTGCTGCACATTCTGCAGCTGATCCTGCACAGCACTAGCGTCGCCGCCATGGCGAGCATCTCCCCAGGTCACGACAGATCCATCACCAAGAATGGCAGCAAAAGCTGAACGACAGGCCTGGATCTGCTGCACATTCCTCAGTTGAGGCTGCACAGCACTACTGTCACCGCCGGCACCAGGTTCACCCCAGGTCACAACGGATCCATCACCAAGAATGGCAGCAAAGGCGGAGATAGTGGCACATGCTTGAACGCGGTGTACATGAAAGGTCAACCGGTCACCATTCTGCACCGCGGCATCCTTTATACGCACACATGGATCCAGAACGCTTCCAATGAGTCCACCAGCCGCCCTCTTCCGATTCCGAGTGCAGCACGCGCCCGACGCTTCAGTAATCCGACCTCTCTGAGGTGCGCTATAGTATCATGGCAGCAGTATTGGCTCAGGTTTCTATAAATAAAATATACAATATAAAAATAAATCGGAACCCTGAAAGATATGTAGTACAGCAATAGCAAAATATTAACCCCAAACTCTAAACCGTAGACCCTAAAGATATAGTACAACTATCCAAAATCTTAGCCCCACCTCCTCCTCCAAGTCGGCTTCAACGGAAACTTTCCTTCCGCTGAGCAAGCCAACTTCCACAACAATCGACATGTTGCCACTCTGTTTAATGCCTAAGGCCTGGGGTTTAAGGTTTGGGGCAATTTAGCTAGGTTTAGGGCTTGAAATCACGAAACATGTGTAACCGTCTCGCTCAGACTTGCCCTAGGCATTTGGCATAGCTGCGGTTTTACCCAGTCAAGGCTTAGGGCTTAGGATTTGAACTGCACGGGCTCGCAACTTGAGACAAAATGCTTTGAGCCATGGGTTGCTGAGGAGTAGCGGAAGCTTGGGCCCAACTCACCAGGCGCATGGGGAACTTTCACCTCTTACTGAGTCTCTTCGGAGTAAGGACCCGGCTGTTGAAAGCATGCATGACTTTTTCAATCAGGTTCGGGAAGGCTTCGTAATAGCCCACCTGAGCACAGAGCGTAAGGACGGCACCTGGAAGCTCCGAGTCATGTCACATGCCATCTGGGGCCCAAGCAAAGCTGATGGTAATTCCGGCGCTTCCAACTGACAAGGAGTAGCTGGAACCTGCCACTGCGAGCGGCAACATGCATGATCCTGCACCGCCTGCACCCGAACTTAACCCCCTATATAAACCCGCAACCTCAAAACACAGAATCCAAAGAAAAACACCAAAGCTGACACCAGAGATGCTTTGTTTAATCCCCGAAGCAGCGGAGAAAATGCCCTCGCAGCTGGCAGAACTAACCCCTGAATCAAAAAACCTCAGATCTGCAAGGCTAGGGTTTAGGGTTAAGGGTTTAGGGTTTAGGGTTTAAGGTGAAAGCACTCAAGCTCTGAAGTCCTAAAACTCGAAAGCGCTAGAAGTGGAATGTCCCAGATATATAAAACCCTAAAGCCGTACTTACATGCCCATAAGCCCTCATTCCTAAGATCCTGAAGTCGTAAACCCGTAGAGGACAGAAAACCCTAAACCCCAACCACGTCTCAACACCCTACAGCTCTCAAACCCGCAAGAGCGAAAACCCGAAGCCCTAAACCCTGTAAATCCCTAAACTCGTGCCCTGAAGCCCGGCAGACCTCTCAACTTCTTTGAGATAACGTTAGGCCCATTCTTTCGAAAAAACCAAGGGGACCCCTATACTAGGGTTTAGGGTTCAGGGTTTAGGGTTGGCCCTATGCCCTAAAGACCAAGCCCTGAGACGACAACTGCCTGCAGCAGTGAGGTCATAGAGCTTGGGCTCCATGGCCTGGCTATAAGGAACTCTGCTTTTGGCTTCAGGGTTTACGCTCTCACAACTCGGACATGCCAGGCGAGGTTCATGGGTTCAGGGGTATTAACATTAAGGACATGCTGTTTATTGAAATACTAAAATTGAAAATGTTTATTTAAAAAAAAGCTCTTACAAGCTTTAATTAAGAAGCCTGTCTGGGATGTTGAAGTGTGTTTTGGAGTTCTTCTCGAAGCTTTAGGGCTTTAGGGCTTTTGGGTTTATGGTTTTGGGGTCGAGGGCTTGGGGCTCTAGGGCGTTGGGTACTATCGGTCACGGGGTTTAGGGCTGGGGGGGGAGGGGGGTTAAGTTTACTCGCATTTCTGGTTTGGAGTTTGAGGTTGCTGCTTTGGTGGTTGGGGGTTTGCCCTTCTGGTAGGTGTTTAGGGAAGCAGGGTTGGGGGGTTGGGGCTTTCTGGGTTAAGTTTCGGGTTGTTCTTTGCTTCAGCTCTGCAGCACTGTTACCACCGAAGGATTCAGCACCCTTTTTTTGAGCAGGGACTGCAATGCACCCTAAACCCCAGATCCTAAACCCTGTACCCCAACCCCTTGAGCTCCCATTCGCATCTCCAGTTGCCGCTGTAGGGGTTTTGGGCTTAGCTTTTTAGGGCTTTGGGCTTTAAGGCTTTCGGGTTAGGGCTTTCGGGAAAGGGCGGGTTAGGACCTTGGATGACAACAACTACGCAAAATATCGTCCGTAATTTTTGAAATGACTACATGGGGTTTACAAGCTTACGCTCTCGCAACTCGGACACAGCCAGACGAGGTTCTTGGCTCGCGTCAACGTTCTAAACTGGCTCACTCGAGTCAGCCCTTTACTCACAAACAACAAGAAGGTAAGGCCACTCACTACGCCAACTCGAGATCACCAAAACGGCTGAGCCCTCTTTCGAGACCAGACAAACTTATGGTGAAAGAGACGGCTGGTTCAGAAAGAAAGCTCAACACAAAAGATAGTACTGTGTGGCAGGTTTACAAGCTTAGGGTTTGGGACTCGTGGGGTATATTCATGGGTTTGGGACTCGAAGGGTATAGTCATACTAATTATTACAACCCTGATATTTTACCCTTGACCAGGAGTGAGTTGGGGGTAGATTTTCGGAGATTTCGGAGCTCGCCGCGCCACTTCAAGCAGCTGCGCCTCGGACAGGAGCGCCGAATAGATTGCCAAGCGCGTCCTTGGTTTAGGATGCTTGGTGCTTTGGGCCATGGTTTAGAGTTCAAGGCACTCGCCCACGATGCTCTGAGGTCGAGGCGAGTCGAAGGCAGTCACCTGGCGTTTTGCACCAGGACCCTTCCCGGCTTCAACCGATAAGCAGCTAGCATAGGCCGTGTTGCCCTCTCCAGTTGTGTTGGGAAGGCCCTTTTGACAGCTGGTACAGATGCAGGATGCCTCCACACAGACTCACCCTTTCAAGCCACCACATCCGGCTTACTGAAAGCATTCAACCCCCAGCCATCCCCGTAACAAGACTCGCCATCCCGACCAGTCAACCATGCCACCACCCTTTGGGGTTCCGGACTCCGAGGTCCTAAATCGTACTCGTGCGTTCCCAGATTTGTTCCCTTTCAGGGTTCCTATGAGAGTTACTGTGAGAGTTCGATTTCAGATATAAAGCGACCATCCTTCTGCTCCGAAGCTCTGAACTGGTGAAACCCGAACCCCGACACTAACACGGCCTGTGCTACACGCTAAACGAAACCCTATCCCCCAAAATTCTATACAGAACCTGCCCGTCACACTAGTTTCACATCCCAAAACCCCAAACATCGCTGAGCACAGTTCCATCAAAATACTTAGGCTATTCCCTCCCAATCCCTCAATAATATCTCTAAACCCCAAACCCTTTCAGAAACCCTCACACCCCTTGGACCTTAAGCCTCCATATCCTTGAACCCTAGACCCCAAACCAAACCATCAAAAACCACACGGCGGGACCTCGGCCGGATGCTTCTCTTGCAAGCTGCGGAGGGCTACCGCCTCGATCTCTCTCTTTCTTTAATTTATTTTAATAATTAGAATATGGTTTTGGGGCCCATAATACTATACTTATAATAAGGCACCCCCCAAAATCGCATAGGCCATTCCTTAGGCCCCTATATTATGGCTTTACGATCTCGCAACTCGACCAAGCCTTTCTTCAAGGTTTGGGTTTAGGGCGTGAGGGCACTCAGGGTTGTAGGGATTAGGGATACACTCGGACTCTCCAGGCTTATTGAAGGCTCACTGCATAAGGATGCAAAAGGATTTTCAGGATGTTGAGCTTAAGCTTCAGATGAGGGCTATTACTCCTACGAGCCATTGCCTTTCGCATTTCCTCGATGCTAGTTTTGTTAACAGCCCTAAAAATTCATGGCTCTGGTTTACTCCTGCTTTGCCCGTTTTGAACACGTAACCTCACGCAGCTCTGCAACCTTCCCCGTTTCGAGTTTCGGCTCGGAGGTTTGAGAGTTCGGGTGTCGCGCTCTGGTTCCTGGTTTGTGGATGTTCACCGCCTTGTGGCGAGGATCGCTTCGGCGCTTCGGCACAGTCTTTGGGCTGCGGGGTTTGGGGTAAAGAAACGAACGACTTCTCCTGCAGACGACCTCAGGTCGGCTCTATGTGGACCTTCGGATCCTTCACCGTCCAGCCGCTTCGGAACCACACCTGAGCAATGAGAGTTCCCGACAGCATCATTGTACAGGGATTATGACACAGGGATTCTATAGGACCATGGGGACTACAAGGGAAGATTACTGTATTGCTAATACGAACTCTTCAGTAAAGGCCCTATGTGTCTCACCATCTAAAATCTAAAACCAAACCTAACGGAGGTGTGGTTTGACTTTAGGGTTTGCACTATCGCAGCCCACATGCGTGGTTCCTTAACTAAGGTTTGAACTCTTCTGCTTCGGCATTGACTTGAGAGGTGTTGCAAATGCGACAGTTGCACAACATGATGTTTGCAACTATTACTTTACGAAGTTGCGAGAGGACGGTGCTGAAGTTGCTTGTATAGGACGTCGTAGAACGCACCCGACAAAGCCCTTTAAGCTCCCCTAGCATTTCTCCAGCCCTATCGTTGCTCCTGGCTCCTAGAGGTCTTAGGCCACGGCGTCCTCTTTGTGGACCGAGGCAGCCGGGACTTCCGTCAGGATCACGGAGTTGTCGGGAAGCTCGAGGTCTAAGTTCATCTGGACCTTGATCAGTGTGAGACTAATGTAGGGGCCCTTCATACTATACTTATGGCTCCTTTTAAAGGGTATTATAAGGGCTACTATAAGGGATCCATAAGGGTACCATAATGTAGGGGCCTTAAGAATTAGAATAGGGTTTTGGGGCCCACTATACTATACTTATAATGAGGAACCCCCAAAATAGTATAGGTAGTTATTAAGGGCCCTATATCAGGTCATACAGACACCTTGGGCCACAAAAAGAAATAATATGGCATTGCAGACCCCAAAGCGTGAAAGAGCACCTGGCAGTCCCAGCCCTACATACCCAAAAACCTTTCCAGAAGCTCTCAAAACCGGATTCTTGTTAAGGGACTTACTTTAAGTTACCATAATAAGGAACCATACTTTTTACTATAGATCCCTATTATGGTAACTGGAAAAAGTTTTTAGCAAGAACCCAGACGACCACCCCCAGAAGTCCAAACTACACCAGATGATGTGGTAGGAGCACGACAGGCACCCCGGGAAGAGGAATTGCAAAAGGAGTCTGTGGATGCCGAAAAATCAAACTCACCCTCCCTTTATCGTCCTGTGGCTCGAGATCCTCATTCCGAGCAGCCACATGAAGGCAGAGGCACGGACTGCGGTTCAACATGCAGGGAGTCGGGATCACCGAGTTGTGTGGCGGAGCCAAACCAAATTCGTTTAGACTTTGCTGATGCAGAACCCTCGACTCTATGAAGCCTTCACCTTAAACTCCTCCAAACCTTTACCTCCTCATCTAAACTATGTCGAAACCCGAAACCCACACCAAAACAATTAAAAGCCTCGCACCCCAGCAGAACTGTGCAAGAGCAAACCCATAGCTAACCCTGAACCCCGGAACCCTCTCGCCCCACACCGACATGAAAACCTTTTTGCAACAGGCTTCGTACTTCGCCTGGAGTCGGTCGCCCCTGAAGCTCCAGCAGCTTTACGACGAGAAAACCTTTTTGAACCCGGACTTGATGACTGCCAGCAGTGCCCCGTGCTGTTCTTCAGCAGAGGCCCGAAAAACCTAAACCCTCAACCCTGAAACCTGAGTCTTTAAACCCTGCAACCTGAACCCTAAACCGTTTGGTTGAACCCGTACTGCGGCCGATGCGTGTGACGGCAGAGAACCCTTAAACCCTCAACCCTGAAACTTGAACCCTAAACTCTGCAACCTGAACCCCTCCCTAAACCCTTTGACCCTACAGCCTGAACAATGAGCCCTAAAACCGGAACCTGTGTCTGAACCGCCTAAAACCTGAACAACCCTAAACCCGCTTCTTAGGGCGCGGGCAGGCTGCGGACCGTACAGTTTTTCCGAGGTCAGCAACTCGTCAGAATTTAGCATGGCACCTGCCCAGGTTCCAGGTTGCGGGTTTAGTTGGATCTTTTTGTGTCACGTAGCTACTCAGGGTTTGTTAGACGCTCACTCTGCAAGGTCTGTTGCCTACACATGGGTAGTTTTCTATGGTAGAGTCCCGTTTTACGAGAGAACCACCCATATGCTTCACAGGTCAAGTCGCAACCCAGATCTCAACCCAGCCGGAGCCTCGCACCCCTGACGGGTAGCGGGCCACTTGCATGTGCTTCTGGGAGATGTGCCTGGCTTCTCAGAGACTCCAATATCCCTTAATTAAGGAATATACCCTCAATCATATCAGGGGTCCTACTACAATTTAAGGTATATTCCTGAATTAAGGGATATTGGAGTCCATCGCTTTGGGTTCAGGGTCTTTTTCTCCTACTTAGCAAGGATCGCATAGGGTTTGGGGTTTCGACTCGCACACTCGCTCAACGCAGGCACGGTTTGGGGTTCAGCGTTGTGGGGTTTAGGGTTTAGGGCATGTGCTGGTGGGAGACGTGCCTGACGTGTTTGTACGCACGACCACCATTGCGGAAGTGCAGGAAGCCAGCCGTAGGGTGCGGTATCTTTGCATGCTCGTGGCCTATGCAGCTTTAGCTCATGTGCCCCAAACCCGTTTTCCTGTATTCCAGCTTCTACTATATCAGAGAGATCTGCAAGTCACAGGCACAAGGCAATCATTGGCATCAATAACCCTTCGATTAGCGGCTCGAGCTGGAAATGCAGGGCATTAATAATTACAACAGAAGTTTCCTATCTTGAGGCCCAAGCTTCCGCCTCACGGCCAACAGAGCCCAAACCCAACATTGGCGAGCGGCGTCGGGATGCCCTGGATTGCAGACGGCAGCCGTGGCAGGAGAGTCGTTCCTGCAGAGTCGCGGCAAGGTAATCCCTCCCCCCCTCCTCTCCGCAGGGGAGAGCTAGCTCTCTCTCTGTCTGTGTGTCTCTCCGCCTTTCTCCCGCTCCCTCTCATAGCGCGAAGCCGGAGAGCAAATCAGAAACTATCAGAGGTCATCAGACAATCCTCAGGCCTCAGTAGAAACCGAGGCTCTCAACCCTACCCTACAAAACTTTTCGAGTGCAAGAGTCGGTCTTTCTAATCCAAACACAAACAGTTTCCGCCGCCGCCGTCATGGTGTTGTTGTGCTAATCACCACGGGCTCCCGGCCTGAACCAGCAGGCATGATCTTGTTGGCCTCGTGCCGGCAGGGTAGGGCAGTTCAGTTTCGAATTCTCATTGAGGTCAAAGCTCAGGAGCAGGATCTAAGCTCGAGGTTGCAATGGCTTCACAGGTTGAGTGTCGAGGATCCGGGCGTCGGGCTTCGAAATTCTTCTGCGTTGAGAACTTAAGTTGAACTAACATCTATACATGTTGACCCGAACAGGTTGCGACATTCTTGACTGAAACGAGACTCAAGATTGCGCGGGCGCCTCGAACAACAAGGGCATCTGTCGCCAGCATCACTTTCATGACTGTCCGTAATCCTACAACCATGATTTTGTAGAGCAGTAAGTACGGCATCATCACAACCTAAACGCAGACACAGAGATGTTTTCCTTCAAACGGACGGCAGGAAGCTCTCGACACGGCCGGGTATGCTAGTGACGGTCTACACGCGCATGGTGCACTACGGCACGATCATAAATGACACCATAGGTGGAGGCAGTATTGCACAACAGGTTAATTACACATGTGGCAACGCGGTGACCATCTTGGATATGGCAGCCACGGCAGCTGCGGCAGCTTGCAGCAAATATTGTAGCTTCTAAAATTCCACTGCAGTAGCTAAAAGATTGGCAGGTCGCCCGGTTTGCTTTGACAAATCCCGCGGCGCCAGATGTACATTTACACGCAGAGCTCTCTCGCGCTCAACGTCTCAGGCGGCAGGAAGCCACATAGCCGGGCCGGTGGTGCCCACGGTTCCTCTGGTGCTGCACTCAAAAGGTTTGCGGCTTGAGGTTCCCTTTTTGAACTTGGACTGTGGCTCGAAGGCAGGATAAGTAAGGTTTCCGATACCCTGATCTCTCAGGTTGTCTTCCCTGCCGAAATGTGTGGTTGGTTCATGGCTTCAGGTTAATTTGCGGCTCAGTGCCTTGATATTACGAGGCGCACCTGGCCTTGAAACCTTGCAACCTGGTTTCTCCACTCTCGCTGCCAGGGCACCGTTTTGGAAGAGCATCGCCATCAGAGCGACCTTACTCGTCCAGCTTCCAGGTAACACAGAGGAACAAGCTACGAACACAAAAACGCTGTCAGAGTATCACCGAAAAGCAAAAGTATCCCAATCTTAGTCCCCAAGTTGGATGGTATGTTGTCGTAACACACCAGACCCAAAGACTTCGATACCTTCGATACACTTGAAACCCCAAATTTCAAACATGCTGGTGCTAAGCTCCAAAGCCCAAAACTGCCATTTCCTTCGTGTTTGCATCCGGGCCGACTTCCCAAGCCGGTGACCGAGGTCTCTTCTGGATTCCCCCTAACCCCTCACATGCTCGAATTTAATCAATGCAGGGGCCTTAATAATTAGAATAGGCTTTTGGGGGATATTATAGTGTAATCATATTAAGGAACCCCCAAAACCCTATTCTAATTATTAAGGCCCCTACATTAACCCAAAGGAATGCTGATGTAGAGAACCGAAATGACTGGGAACCAAACCTACAAACCCTGAGCTCTGAGGGCACAGATCCCAAAAGCCCGAAAAAAAAACATGTGAAAGAGACCCTAAACCCTGCAAAACCTGAAAGCCCTAACCCCCGATAGTACCCTTTTTTGTACACTTAAAGTACCCCTTAGCGTACCTAGTACCCCGAGTAGCAAGCCTGAAAGCAATCCTCATGGTAACCACTGGATAACTGAGCAACCATGGCCAATCGTCCGTTGGCGAGCTCGGCAGCAAGCTTGGTTTTCTTCACATCGGCATCCTGGACAGGTTTTGTGTCTTACAGGGTTTCCAGGATTTCGTGTAGAGCTTAGGGTTTGGGGCCTCGGGCAACTGTGAGGTGCGGGGTTGAGGGTGGGGTCTCCGGGGTGTAGCTTGGGTTGTTTTAGATTTGGGTGACCTAGGGCTCGACTCTCGCAACTCGCACAAAGCAAGCATGGGACCTGGGGTTAGGTTTAAACCGTGTGCAGGGTTCCAACCCGGGAAACCTGAAGTCGACATCGATACCCTCTCTTTTGAGCAGGGGCTGCAATGCACTTAGCCCTGAATCCCCCGAATCCTAAGACTCTGAAGTTTTGATCCCTCCTGGAACTCGATGGGGTCGACATTGATGATGAAGTTCTTGCCCACGCCGAGGAAGCCGTAGCCCTCGTAGTCACCCGGGGCACGCTTGGAGTCCTCGCACTGCTGAAGTAGGACGGCGGGGGGTTCTGGGGTGTCAGGAAGCGTTCGTGCCAGAGGGTGGTTTACACTCTCACAAGCCCTGTGGCCTAGGGTCTCCTGTGCTTTAGGTCGTCGAATTTGGGCTTCTTCTTGTATCGCTGACTCAGGCAAGTTTGCAGGGAAATCCTTTCGAGCACTCTCGAATGCCTCTGTTGGAATACTGGACTAGCTGTATGTACCCTACGAAGACATACCACCAAGAGTGCGCATCATACCAATCGCCAAACGGTAATCGAACCCCCTTGTAGCCCCCATTATGGTCCCAAACCGGTCATAGTATCCCCTTATTTTTTGTCACATCCCCTTATAACATGAGTAACAAGAACAGTAGCTACTAGTAGCTACCATTGCTCAGCGCCAGGACCGACGGCCTAGCAGCATCACAACACAAGAAAATGCTACTGATATATTGCAGTAATCTAACAGAATATAGCATTAAAGGAATGAGCTGGCTGAACATAAACTACCTCAAAATACGAGCATAAAATGATAAAGGCATACAGAAACACATGGTACAGTGGTAGACTGAAGTGACAAAGCGCTGAAAGGAAGACAGAACCATATGACCTGAAAGACGGAAACCCAGACGGGATGCTGTCAAGCCAAGGCCTAAACCCAAGCCTGCAGGACCTTCCTTCTTTGGAATTGCCGGTCTCGGGGATGTCTCTTAGAAAGCTTCTGCCCTTTTCCATGTCGTTGGTCTACTCGGCAGTCACTGCCGAAGTCTTATGCCCCGCATCCCGAAGCCCAAAACAATCCTCCGACCGACGACGACAAGGGTTCAATGTTTCCGGTTAGCATTTCGAGCTTAAGGTGCCGAAGTGTTACAGCAAGCCCGAAGCCAAAACCCTAAACACGAAGAGCGAGAGATCACCCTCTCCTGGCGCCAGAAATATCCCTCATAGTGACCGATGAAGAGGACGATCTGCAACCAACCCTCCAGAGGCACCTGGGAAAGGTCTATGTGGATCGGGGCCTGAGGTGGCGGCTCCACATCAGGATCGCTCACAAGGTCCTTGCAGCAAGCCCCATTATGAGAGGTACCTCCAAGGGAACCCGGTTTGACTCTGGATGAAAGGCGGAGGACATCTCAGAGATCATGCAGAAGGACAGTCGGCTAGTGAAGATGGGAATAGAAGGAAGAAGGAACATAAGAGTAGAACAACGGGAAAACAAGGTCCAACATATTGAATATTGTGGGGAACGATGGTATGGTCCAGGCAACAACCACACCAAGCTGAATCCTGAACCCTAAACCCTAAACCCGAAACCGTCTGGTGCCCCCTTGGCCTCTAGAAAACCCCGGGCCTGCAGCCCGGCCCCAAGGCTTAAACCCTGAGCAGCCTCTGCCTGAGGAGTCGTCGTCGGCGTCGGTGTCGTGGTAGTAGTAGTAGTAGTAGTAGCAGTAGTAGTAGTAGTAGTAGTAGCAGTAGTAGTAGTAGTAGCAGTAGCAGTAGCAGTAGTAGCAGTAGTAGTAGTAGTAGGAGGTAGTAGTAGTAGTAGTAGTAGCAGTAGTAGTAGCAGTAGTAGTAGTAGGAGTAGTAAGTAGTAGTAGTAAGTAGTAGTAGTGGTAGTAGTAGGAGCAGTAGTAGTAGTAGTAGTAGTAGTGACAGTAGTAGTAGTTGTTGTTGCTGTAATTGTAGATGCTGTTGTTGCAAGAAGAGGAGGAGGAGGAGGTGGCAGTGGTTGTTGTTTGATTGCTTGCTGTCGTTGTTGATAAAAGAGCTAAGTATAGCAACATGTCTCATAATCATACCTCCAGCCCAGGCCTTAGAGATGGCCGCAATCCCGTGAGGCATGTCGGCGAACTTGAGGCCCTTCTCCTTGGGTGCCATATGCTTTGTTTGAGAGCCTCTTTCGTTTTGGTGTGTGGGGTTTGCGGGTCGGGCTTTGTGACATAGCGTTTTGCTCTGGTATAGGGCCTGGGGCAGCAGGGGATACGATTAGGTATCGAGTATGAGGTCGGCTTTCAGTTAAAAAGAGATCCCTAACATGGACCTAAAGATGCGATCCTTAATGAGGACCCCCGGAGAATGCACCAACTTGTTGGAGCCTCCTGGTGCGTAGCTTGAAATCACGAAAAAGCCCGGGCGAGACATCCCCAAAAGTCCTAATATAGGGGCCTTAATAACTAGAATAGGGTTTTGGGGCTGATTATACTATGCATATAATAAGGAACCCCCAAAGCAGTATTTGTAATAATTTAGGCTCCTATATTATTTTAAACTTTGTGGTAGCTCTTGGATCACGAGCTTTTCAGCAGGCCATGAACTGAAAGGTAAATCGTAAACCAGAACTTAAAGAAGCCTTACCTGAAGCTTCTGATTCGACGCCCAGCTGATAAGCCGCTGTACAACTACAGGAGCATACATACCCCAACAAATCCCTACGAAATCATGCCAAACGTATATAAAAAAAAACAAAACCGACAAGGACCCACGAGGCTTCCGTCAAGTCACCCTTGGGCCAAAACCTGTCCCTAACCAGAAAAGGACGGTGGCTCTCAATAACGCTCCCTTTCTAAGCCCCCGCAACACCATGTCCTTCCTCCAGGCGGGATCCTTTTTTTGCTGCAGGCTTGCACGCAAGGACGCCTGGTAGTTTTCCGCTCTTCCTCCAGTTAAGACTGTGCTCGCAAAAACCCTTTTGCATCCGGTCTGCCGCGACTCTACCGGGAAAGACTTCTATCCGCGCTTTGCACAGGACAACAGCCACGCCAATCGAACTATGCTGAACTAATTTTTGCATCAACTAGCACAAAGCACGGACTTATGTGTTCGTCGCAGAGTCCGCACTGTCAGCCACTCGCAAAAACCCTAAACCCCAAAACCCTATACCTATACCCATTTCAAGGGACCCTAATCAGCCAGGTCTCCGGAGAGAGGTAGCCGGGCCACCTGAAATACTCGGGGATGATGTAACCTCGCAAAGACTGCATTGTTGATTCCGGTTTTAAGGCTTCGGCGCTCACAACTCGGACAGTCCCAGCTTCAGGTGTGCGGTTTAGGGTTTTGGGGCTTGGTTCTTTGAACTTAGGTTAGAGCTTCGGGCGCACAAAGTGCTTTAGGGTTTTGCACGGTTGACTGAAGTGGAATTGACCATGAACCCCACAGACAAACCGCAATGTCTGTGGCACCTCACCCATGTAACCTCACAAGGAACTGCATGAGCCAGGTGTCCAGTCTCGAGCCTTCAACGCGTTCCCAGGGTCTGGGTCCAGGTTTATGAGCCGAGTATGTTCCCGGGCTTGAAGGCAACGGCTTCAGTCCAACTTCAGTTCGCATCAACGATCTTAGGCATCGCGGAACCTGCGGACCCCTTTAAACCCAGAAACGCAAACCTCCAATCTTCAACCCAAAACGCCCTGATTAAGCCCTAAGCTCCTTCAAACCAAAACCCTAAAATTCTGAAGCAAAACCCTACGTTCCCTGTTGACCCTTCGCACTCCAAGGGCCCCACCAACGCAGGCCAACATGCAGATCCTTCCATGTTTCAGCTCCACAGCCCTTCCTTGCGAGAGCATGCGGCAAGCAACTTCGGTGTTTACGGCATTTAACTTGGACATGCCAGGCGAGGTTCCGTAACGGCATTTAGGGATTAGAGTTTAGGGGCTGCTGCTTGGTGGTTTGTTTTTCTTTTTTTTTTGGGGGGGGGGGGGGGGGGNGGGGGGGGGGGGGTAGGGTTTACGAGCTTCGGGGACGCTAAGGGGTTCGAGGCTCGGAGCTCGGGGCCCTTGGGGGGTAATTGAAGGCCGAAGGCTCTACTGAGGCATTGGTTTAGAACCCGGCATCCCGAACCCGTAGCTCACGGCAACGGTAATAGTAATGGTACTAGTAACGGCAAAAGCAACAGCAAAAGCAAGGTGATCGTAATCGCAACCGTAACCATGGTCGTAATCGTAGTAGTAGTAGTAGTAGTAGTAGTAGTGATGATCGTTTTTTAAAAACATCTCCAAACAGGACCCAGCTTCTTCGCTTGAAGGTGTCCATGTCGCCATCGGCGGAAAGCCCCAGGGGGTCCCAAAATCCGACGGGGGCTTGCACCTGAGAGGGGCCGCTGGCAGGTAAAACAATATAACATAATACCATATCTTATCAATGTGAAATACGGTAATATACTGCAATATGATGTAATATACTGTCATGTACTGTAATATAATGTAATATAGTGTCATATGGCCTAAAATGATGTAATATAAATTGTAATATGACGTGTTATGATGTAATATAAAATGTAGTATAATGTAATATGAGGTAATATGCTGTCATGTAATATGGCTGAAATATATTGAAATACTGAAATTCTAGCATCTTGGGGGTCTCGGGCTCAGCTGGCTTCGGGAGTCCTCTTCTGGCGCACAGCTCTCCTGTACGCAGAAAACCTATGCCCACCATCAACATCGACAGACGACAGGCAGTGTACTGAAGGCAGCCGACACAGAGAGAGAGAGAAAGAAAGAAAGAAAGAAAGACAGATAGTGTTCTGAACTATCCCGAGACTTCTTTGACCTCGTAGCCCAACTGCACCCAAGGCACGCCAAGCTCTCCCTCGAAGGCTCGAAGGGGCGAGTCGGTATACCTTCTCAACCATGCGGGGGTTTTGTAAATGTTGGATATTTCTCTCGGGGTTTTAAGCGCTACTGAACTCAGCTTTTTCAGGATTTGAGCATTTCTTTCGCCGAACCGAAGCGCGACCTCGCAACGCCCGGGCCTCGAGCTAGAGACAACCGACATGAAACTTTTTTGGGGAGGAAGGAGCACAAAAACACTAGCCAAAAAGGAACAAGAATGATGGACATGAGTTCATCACACTAACTTACGGGCCTCCATAAAGAGTGCAAGCTTCGGGGTGCGTTACTTGTTTGTTTCACCAGCTACGATCGTCAATAACATTAGTAGAAGTACTAGTGGCAGTAGCACTAGCAGCCGCAGCAGGCGTAGTTGTGGTAGTAGCAGTAGTCGTAGAATACACTGTTCGACATCTCTGCGCCGAGGAGCAGCGCCCAGTCTCCCCAGGCTGAGCCTTCGAGCCAGGCGTGTGGAAAAGTTTCTCAATGGTTTAGGGTTTAGGGTTTAGGGGAGCCTGGGTTCCCTTAAATATATAGAGGTTTACGCTCTCACAACTCGGACTCGCCAGACGAGGTCTCTCGGTTCGTGTCGGACTATTGCTTCAGCTGGAGTCGTAGTTCAAAAACGGCTAAACGCAAGTTAGAGCAACAGACTACTCCCGACTCGAGCATCAAGAACAGGGCAAGCTTTGTCCCCGTACTATCCTGTAGCACACCTCACCCCCAGCAAGACCAACGGTTTAGGGTTTATGGAAAGGTCCTGAAGGAGCCTTCATAGTGCATAGGGCATAGAGATCCTCCAGGGTCCTAGGATTTAGGGTGTTTCCGTCCTAGCCAAGGACGAAGCCCGCATTGCAGGACGGTGTTTCGGTTTTTTTTTTTAAGTGCAGTGGCCTTTCCTCGCACGACAGTCCGTCCCCTTTCAGGACAGGGTTTAGGGTTTAGGCGAGCCTTCATCATGCGAACATACGGAGTTCCTCTAGGGTTCCGCTACGGATTCTCAGGGTTTGTTATAAGGGCATCTGGCACAGGCTCATGCTACTACACGTAATAGGTCTCATATTCAAATACACTATCTTTTGGTTATGGTCGATCCTGGTTGCCATGATTTCCGTTGTCGTCGCCATCATCGCCGCAGCAGCAAGCAGGGGTAGCAGCAGAAGCAGCGGCAGCAGTGGAAGCACAGCACAGCAGCAGTAGCAGCCAGCGCATTGACAGTACTGGTGGTAGTGGTGGTAGTGGTGGTAGTGGTGGTAGTGGTGGTAGTGGCGGTAGCAGCAGCAGCCACAGCCGTAGAAGTAGTGTCAGCAGCAGCCGCAGCAGCAGCAGAAGCAGCAGCAGGCGGAGCAGCAGCCGTAGCAGCAGCAGCAGCAGCAATAGCAGCAGCAGTAGTGGCAGTGGCAGTAGCAGCAGTAGTAGTCGCCGTCGTAGTAGTAGGAGGAGTAGGAGTAGAAGTAGGAGTAGGGGGAGAACTACGAATAATAGTAGCCGTCGTCGTAGCAATAGCAGCAGCAGCAGTTGAGGTTTCGGTTTCGGTTGCGGTTGCAGTTGCAGTAGCAGTGGCGGCTGTTGCAAGCAGGAGCCGCAGCAGTCATGCTTCCCGGCAGAAATCATTGCGGAGGCTGTCAAGAAGCTTGTCTGCAAACTGGTATTGTATCTTCCATCGGAGATTCACTGCACTGTCTGAATCTCGGTGCCAGCAAATTGGCTGTAGGTTCGGGTTCCATCCAGGGTCTGGACTTCAGGTTGAAATCTCCGTGCAAGCCCATCATGTACGACTTCCCATCAAAGCGTGCCTGTAAGACCGTCCTGGAAGAACCTTGGCAAATGGAACGTCCGATCTATTTAGACAGTTTGTTCTCATGAACCCAAAGACAAGATGCAAAGCATATTGAGGCTCTGCAGAGCCCTCTTCGCACTTTTATCGAATCTAATGCTCAGGTGTTCAATTCTCGCGAACACGCACTAGACTGCCGCCTACATCTCACAAACGATGCCGTGCCGGACTATTGCGACAGGGGCTCACAGGACAAAAGCTGGTCCCTTGAACTGCGGCGAGCGACATGCCGATGATGGCCATCATCGCAAGGCGACCGTTGGCAAGCTCCGCATTAAGCTTCCTGGCCCTGCAAACAGCTTCTATGACGCAGAAGGTCGCACAAGGNTGAACTGCGGCGAGCGACATGCCGATGATGGCCATCATCGCAAGGCGACCGTTGGCAAGCTCCGCATTAAGCTTCCTGGCCCTGCAAACAGCTTCTATGACGCAGAAGGTCGCACAAGGTCGCTCAGAGTCCAGATGGCTCATGATGATACGATCTCACGTCATGTCCCTGAGGCCTGAGGGCAGGGTCCTGGACGGAGTTGCCGAAACCGATGAGACCGAGTCCCAGATTGCCCTTGCCAAAATTGCCTGCAGGCATCTGCCAGCATGAACAGAAAGCTTCGTGGAGTGAGCAGCATGAGCAGCTGACATCCCTTTAGTGACGGCCTGGCTCGGAGGTCTTCTTGTTGACAACGAGCTCCAAGAAGCCCGCGAATGCCAGGATCTGGGCCCAACCCTCCTTCGGCACGACGTTGAGAGCCTCGGCACATGCAGGCAGCTACGATGTCATGTGCTGCCTCTGAAGACGAGCCTGCCTTCAAGCCGTTGGGCACATCGGAGAACTTCAGGTTGTTGGATGGGGACAGGAACCCATCAAACTTGTAGTACTCTGGAACGATGTATCCTCGGCACAAAGCCAATCCTGCACACTGTGCACTCAATCATGCCACGCACACGCCACGCACACAAACATTCGACCCCTCAGCTCTTCGCCGATGGTTGCGAACATGGACACACGTCCGTGCTTGATCTCCGTCTCTCGGCGCCTGCATCAAAGATGTCTGACTCCAAGCAGGTGAGCGCCTTCGGTCCGTGATTGCAAAAGCCCATTGGCGCCTCTTGAACACTTCGACGTCCAGGTCCTTCGAAAATCCGAGGGGGTCCCAGAAGCCCAGGGGCGCCTGGTCGCCCTGCAGGCCTTCGAAGCCTGGCAAGCAAGTCTATCGAGCCTATCAACGGACGGCGAGTTGTATTATGATTGTTTTGTCATCAGCTCCACGTAAGGCAGGGCGCCCGTTTTCGGCTTCTCCCACTCAGGGAGGGTGTTGTAGCCAGGGCTCATCAAGCCACTTCCTCGGTACGGCGGATGTGCATCCGCCGAAGCTCCGAAATCTTAGAGCCCCACTGCACGGAAGCATGAGAAAGTGCATCCCGAGCCACGGAGAGGCGAGTCGGTATACAGTGCCCAGTCACCCCACGCGGACCCTGTGAGACCGTCCTGGAANCCGAAATCTTAGAGCCCCACTGCACGGAAGCATGAGAAAGTGCATCCCGAGCCACGGAGAGGCGAGTCGGTATACAGTGCCCAGTCACCCCACGCGGACCCTGTGAGACCGTCCTGGAAGAACCTTAGTGCTACACACAAGCGACTCTAAGAACAAGTATCAGTTGCAAGGCCCCCAACATACTCTTGAAACCGACAGCGGCTTGAACTTCACCAATCAGAAGCCGCAGTTGGAAACATTGCAGATCTGCTCCGACTGGCTGATGGTCCCCTGAACTGCGGCGAGCGACATGCCGATGATGGCCATCATCGCAAGGCGACCGTTGGCAAGCTCCGCATTAAGCTTCCTGGCCCTGCAAACAGCTTCTATGACGCAGAAGGTCGCACAAGGNCCGAAATCTTAGAGCCCCACTGCACGGAAGCATGAGAAAGTGCATCCCGAGCCACGGAGAGGCGAGTCGGTATACAGTGCCCAGTCACCCCACGCGGACCCTGTGAGACCGTCCTGGAACAGCCTGGACAGCTGCAAAGCATGTATTGCACATGCAGACGTGACAATCATGATTATCATTTTCGAGCCATTGATCTGACGATTCTGTTTCATCTTCATGACCTTCATCGGGCACATCCCAATCACTAGTCACCACCACGGCCCCCGACCCAAGCACCATCCGCCAAAACTCCCACAAGCACCGCCACCACCACGACAGTTTGTGCCAGCGATGTAAACATACAGGGTCAATGCCAACACATTCATGAGCCGTTGTCATCAGCATGATCGCCATGAGTCTAACCGAGTCTAACCATTACCATCATTACCATCGTCGCCATCACAGCCAACCATTGTACTCGCTGTCATCATCCTCGTCAAGCGCGTCATCATCGCGAGACTGCTTACCGTCATCCGCGTCCTTCTCTCCTGCAGCACCGCATTCTCCCCAACATCACCCTTTGAGTCTTGACCACACGTGGTGAGCATCAGTCTTATGTCCCGCTTCCACGGTTCAGGCTTTAGGGGGTGGCCTGGAACGTGACCGATCCGCAATGAACAGGTCTGGTGTATACGAGTGGGCGCAAACACGGAAAGCAAACGAGTACAAACTCCATACAAATGTATGTATTGGTGGACACATACCTACCTGCCTACCTACCTACCGATCTATGTACGTGTGTATGTATGTATGCATGTATGTATCTGTGTGTGTGTGTATGTGTGTGCGTGCGTGCGTGCGTGCGTGCGTGCGTGTGTGCGCGCATGTATGTACGCATGCTGCATGTAAATGTATGGAGCGCATCCATATCATGTAAGTCATGTAGTTCTTCAGGTACGTGTGCATGCATGAAGGCATGTATGCATGTATGCATGTGTGCATGTCTGCACGTATGTATGTATGCATGCACGCATGTGTGCGTGCGTGCATGGATGCCTGCATGCATGCATGTATGTATATCTTCATTCGGGTGCATGTGGCCGCAGATATCTTCCGCATCTATGCATGTATGCATGCGTTTTTGCATATGCATGCATGTGTGCCAAAACGTAGGTACAAATGTACATGTGCGGATGAATGTATGTAGGTAGACCAGCAGAACGGCAGGCAGACTGGTTGGCACAAAGACGCGTGTATCAGCGATAGGTGCGTAGCTGCTATGTGTTTATCCGGTCAATGATTAAACTATGTGTTCGTGGATGTATTATGCATACGACTCCGAAAGCCGCTGTGTCTATGTCAACGTGTTCACTCCTTGCGCCCTTCAGACTAGCTCAAACAATTGCATGACCGGGTGCTGCGGAGCTTCGGAGTCGGGGGTTCATGCTTGGCCACAAAGCCTCAACATCCTTAAACATGCAAAAGCCGTGAAGCCTGAATCCCCAAACGCCCTCAACCCCCTTTTAGACCAGTGGCATGCCGATGATGGCCATCATCGCAAGCCTGCCATTGGCCAGCTCGGCAGAAAGCTTGCGCTTGCGTGCCTCACAGACTTGCCGGCCAGGATTTAAGGTTTCGCATCCCCTTCAGCAAGGAACAGCTGAACTAGATTCAGGTTTTGCTTGTGACTTAGGGTCCCGGTTTTGAATAATAGTAGGGTTCGGGTGAAGACTTGGTCTGCAGGAATCAGGTAGAGGGTGTAGTGCGTCGCGTGGGTCACGGACACCGAAACCGGAAAAAGCCAGTCGTGAGCTATAGTGTGGTATAGTGTAGTAAAGTATGTTATAGTAAGGGTTTCGCAAGCTCTCAACCCGTTTCAGGTGTCCGTGGTTTCTGCAGCCCGCAGGAGGATTACTGCCCAAGGCTTTAAGAAACCCAAAACCCTTAACCCGAAAGTCCAGCCCCTTTATCCCAAATCCCCATTAAACAGCAATCCGAGAACCGTGAAACCACAAAAAAAAACATGGAAAAGTTAGAAGGCCTCCAACTCCCCCGTCCGCCCCCAAGAAACAAAAGCACAAGTAGAATTAGCAGCAATAATCGTCATGATAATCGCCGTATAGCACTAACATGACAACTATATAACAAGAACGTAACAATAACAACGATAGTGACAAAAGCCAATAATAAATAATAACAACACGAACAACAAAAGATAGTAGTAATCCGCCGACCCCGCTGGGGCGGCGCCCAGAAGTTAGACTTGCTTGGGCGTCAGTTCCATGATACTCAACCCTACTCAACCCCACTCCGCCCCACGCAACCTTACCTCGGCCCCACGC